>VZTD01002597.1:4290065-4342663 GCA_013397725.1 Rhagologus leucostigma
CCCGCGTGCCGCGCATTCCGCCGCGGGGCGCGCCCGGCGGGGTCCCGACCCCCGAGCGGCTGGAGCGGGACATCCCGCGGCGCCCCGGCTGGAGCGGGGACAGCCGCGTTTGGTGCAACCCCCAACCGCTGGGCTGACCGCTCCGAGGCGATAAACACCGCGGGCTTTAACTCTCCTAAGTTTTTCTTGTCTAGGGATGGGGAGGGGGGAGGAACATCCGATCACAGCCCTCTCCAGTGCCTCAAGGCAGCATTTGGGAAGCAAGGGGAAATTCTCAGTTTCTTCGGGAAATTTAGGCCTAGGAAATGTTAGAGTTCTTAGGCTATAAGACTGGGACACGCAGAGCCAAGGAGTTCCCAACTTCACTCGGTAGTAGTCTGCACTGTTTACTTTACTGTATTTACATTACCCACTGATGTTGACAATCTAGTTTCTAAGAAAGTCCAGAGCTATAGCACTGTCAGGCCACTGACTGATCAGTGACACTGCAGAAGAACTTCTGTCACAGACATGCATCATCAGGCACCTTTTGGTTTCTTTTCCTCTTTCTTACAATACAGTGGCCTCAACCACATACACCCCAACATGTCCATGGGAAATAGCTGGGAAGAAACAGAAAATTGCCAGGTAGCTCATTACTGTAAGGCCAAATAACATCTGACAGTGCTAGTATTCACAAAAACACATAGTCTTCAATTACTTTCCTAGAAATAACCTCTAAGTATTTTGATATCCTAATATATTGCTACCACGGATCAGAGCCCATCTGAATAGAGTATGACCGGAAAGCATCAACACTTGGCAGAACTACGTTCTGCATAACTTTCCTTTTTTTCTCTCTTTCAAGTCCTAAAATGGATCTCATTCAGTTTGGCCTTGATTTGATAACACAGGTTTTAAGGTCTGCTAGTACTGGATGAAAAGCACTGCAGCCACATGGTGATCACTGGCACTGGAAAACATTTGATGGAAATAATTTTTTACCGACAGACTTTGTGTCAGATCAGGTATTGTCTTCTGTACTACCCCAACTTCATGCTGGATCCTGGAACATTCGTATTCCCACTGCTGGCATAAAGGTAGCACAGAGGCTTAACACTAGGATAAATTCAGATTCCCTGGTCGGGTTAAGGCCTCATGCCTGCTTTACAACAACATCAGTTGGCATCAATGCTGGAAAAGCAACAGTTAAGCAACTGATTCTGGGTGAAACCTTTTTTTTTTCTCTGATCAGGTTAATTTTCTTCCAGATCATTTCCTTTGCTGGGTTCAGCATGTGGCTGTGCTGCTGCTTGTGCCACTGTAATGGAGGAGGTAGCAGTGAGCAAAAAAAGGCAGGGGAAAGAAGGTGGATCTGAGTGCTTGTTCTGGCAGCAGTATCAGATTATATTGGCTTAATACATTCATGTACCTGTGGCTTAATTTGACAGAAATGTAGCTGTGTGCCCATGCCTTCCCGAGATTTACCTCACACAGCAGTCAGTCTGTGCTCCGGTCTTACTTATTTCAGCCCCTTGGTCACAGATGTCACAATCAGACTCAGTGCTGAAGCACCCTCTTAAAGCAGTACAAACTGGAACAGTGACAGGCTACTTCTCCTGCCCAGATCTCTATTCCCAACTGAAAAACAAGAAAAATATTTTCTGGACAGCGTCGCAGTCACCCCAAAGGGGTGACAAAGCTTACATCTGCTCCACCTACGGGAGGGCTTTGTTAGCTGGAGATGCGTTTAGTGACCACACCTTCCCCTCGCAGAGAAAAGCTTTTCAAAAGCCATCAATCATCCCTTGCTTCCTTCCCTCTCCTCTTCCTGCCCCATCCCCCAGGGAAGAGGCTGGAGGGATGTAAACACTATATGCTCGATTGGGTCTCAGTCACTGTCATACCAGGGGAGGCTCTCAAGAATATTCCAAAGCAGTATCTGAAACGCTGCCGTCTTGCCCTCTTTGCTGTCACATGTCCTAAGGCTTCCCGCGATTTGGACAGGATTTTCCTCTCTTAGATTCAGTATGTGGCACATTTCTCTCCATTACCAGTACTCTCTTTCCTAACATATTAGGAAAACACACAATGACGAATATAATCCTGTAAACATCTACTAGATCACAATCTAACAGTATCTGATTATTTATTTTTGGTAAGGAAAAACTCATTACAGACTTTTCTGAGAAGAAAACTTGATGTAATTCCCTAAGTGTTAATGTGCCTATTAACATTATCTGTTCTTTTTAAAAGGCTTGAGTAATCTGTCTCCATTTTTGTCTCAAACAGGGAAATAGCTGCCTTCCAATAGATTTGACAAGGTTATCAAGAATACAGAGCCAGACTCCTTACAGCAGTGTGTCTGGGGAGAAAGGGACAGCAGAACTAAATTGAAATGAGAGTTTCTGACTGGACACCAGGACAGCCAGACATTGCTCTGAAAGGCTGTGCACTCTCCATTCTTGAGCATTTTCAAGTCCAGAATTCATACAGCCCAAAGCAACCCGACCTGATCCTTTTGCTGATGCTGCTTTGGGCTGGAGGTTGGACTAGAGATCCCCTGAGGTCCCTTCCAATCTGAACCTATGCTCATATGAAAAAGCTGCTTTGTTCTTACTCCAGAACATAGGCAAAATTATTTCTGTGTACGACCCTGTATTTGGGACTAAGTTGATAAAACTCAAGATAATTGCCTGGACTTTTCAGTACTTGTGCAGTGATATATCGGTTCAAGTACTGACAACAGTTCTCCTGCATATTTTCTGAGATGCAAGAAGCATGCCTTGTTTGCAAAGAACAGTCTCAGTCTTACTGACTTAGCAATGCCAAAACTGAGATGCCTAATCTATAAAATGTATACAAAATATGATCATAAAAATCGTATTTTCAAGGACTTTGTTATTAACTGCACACAACAGGTGTGAACAGACTTGCAGGTAGCCAGGCATATTGCTGCTTGCAGTTATAAATGAGCAATTCATTTTGATCCTGAAGGAAAAAGGTGACCACAGGGTCTAAGACTGCCTCTATAAATCATTCAGAGCTTCTTTAAATTATCCAGAGTTCCTTATTCAGAAAAAAAAAGAAAAACTTATGAGCAGCTCTGGTGCATTTTGGAAATACAATGTAGCAATTTACATGTTCTGTTTTGTTTGCTTGCTTGTAGGTTTGCAGAGAGACGGTGTAAATACAGAAAGAAAGACTTGTCTGGAAACCTGGAGACAACTCAAAGTACTCAAGAATCTTTCCAGTAGACTGGCAAAACGAAGCCATTATTTTAAAAACAGTTCTACGCATTTAAGCTGCTACTTTACCATTTCTGCTCTAAATCAAATTCATGGCTTCCCTTACTTATCTCAAAATTCAACCAAAGTAGCTATTTCCCCTCAGGGCATTCAGCGCCTCTGTAGGACAGATGGTCTCTCAGCCCTCGATCTGCTTTAAATGGGAAACTTACAGTCTATTGCAAACCCCTGTGAGTCCTGACTGGCTCTCCTGAACTTCCTTACAACTCTGCTCTCCTGATCACTTCAGGGCCGTCTGAAGACCCACTAGTGGAAAAGTGACTGTGGGTACCTCATTTCCCCACCCTGAGGGTACCTAGGAGACTTTCATCACAATGCTCAGTTCCCTGAGCATCCATCCTCTCATCACGCCCGGTCATATGGAGAAAGACAGAAACCAGAGGAGGCAGGAAGCTAAGCCACAACAATGCAAAAATACTTTTAAATACCCTATGCAAGCCAAGGAAACAGTATGCAGGGCTGAACCTTGAGAGATATGAAGCATTTCCTGTAAAGTGTTAATAAAGGGATATGTGAAGCTGAGTATCATACAGAGGCAGATTTTTAATTTTAGGCTTAAATTCATCTATTAGAACTGAAAGCATGACCATAATTTCTAACAGCCAAAGGAACAGAGTAAACTTCATTACACGGGAAGCTCCTTTAGAGATAAGTTATCTCATAATTAATTGTTTTTATCTAAGTATTCCCAGTATGGAGGTAATGAAAAAAATCTGTATCTTGCTAAGTGAGGATGAGGAGGAGAGGTCAGTGGAAATGGGACACAGTAATGTTGTGAACATGTCAAACACTTCATACATAAAATCTTCAGTAAATTTTCTTTTTTATTAGAAAAAGAAAATTATTATTAAACAATGACTTCTGCAGAAGTATATGATCTGCTAGGAGTGAGGTATTGCATACACAATGAGAAGCTGTTGTTTAAGAATGCAGTCCTCAAAATAATGACATGAATATATTCAACAATAAGAAAAGAAACTCCATGATGATCCGAAAAGGGAAAACAATCTTTTCCAGCTGTACCATCTATACGCTACACTAGAATACGAAAAAAATTGCCATATTATCACTCATTATAAAATACATGTGCACAATCACTGTAATAGATTTTTTATCTGAACACATAAGCTCATTCTCTCTGGGAGTCCTCCAACCTGTCTCTGATTTTCCCATCACCTCTGCTGCAGAGGTTTTTCCCTTAAATCCAACAGCTCACTGTGAAAAAAGAGCAGTTGTCTATTCCCTGCAGCCCTCACAGAATGCGTCTGATGTGGCCACTGGGGCTGCACCTTCAATGACATGCTTTGACTCTTATTCATTTTGGCTTGCTGTTCATTCCTTCCATGCTTCCTTAAATGTTCTTGGAAAGACACTTAATATAAATTGCACAATTATACATAATTGTTGCCATTCCCTCACTGATGACTGGTGTTAAGAATATGAACATAGTGAGCAACACAATCTCTTGTTAATGCCAAGCCAGCATTTTATATTATGGAAAACACTATTTATTATTTGAAAGCCATGACAAGATACTTCCTTATAGAAGCATTTCCACTGTCAAACAAATCCCCTTCCTAAATATACCCTGTATATTCTGGGAGCACAAGTATGAAACATAATTACTGTAAAGGATTACTATGTAAGAGAAATTTAAGGAGGCTGCTCATAATCAGTAATTAAAACACAGGTCAAAATCTAATCCTCATTTGTGGAATGAAATGAAATAACTCTTAAAGATCTCATTTCTGCCATTAGCCTGATAATGTTGCCACTTGTTTGAAACTATAAAGCAGTCAAAGTGTGTAAACAGATGTCGAATATATTGTAGAATAAAATAATAAAGTCTGTCCAAAATGACAAAGCATATTGCTTTTTCTGCTTTGTTATTAACTATGTAGAAAGTTCATCAACATTATATTGAATCATATTTATTTTTTAACAAAAACTACTAAGAATAGCTTACTCTTTTGACATGCTTTTTTGACTGTGTATTTTTATATTTTGTGCAGAATAAATTTATGGAACAATAGAAGAAGAAAGCAAAAATATTTGCTAAGTATTTTCTAGGAAACAATGATTCCATGCAGCTATTTGATGTTTATATATTTACGTATTTACATTTTAATACAAGTATTAATAAAAGATGAAGCAAAATCTGGAAATACACAAACATTTTTTATAAAACTTCAGTTCGTGGAGTCCTAAAGCAGGGTTATATATTCTGGTTTTTAAACAGAAAAGAGGCTCTTCCTAGCCACAATATGTTCAGTTTTGGTGTGCTGGGTTTTTGTGGATGACATTATTCATCATATTGACCAAGTTGGAATGGTTACTATTTTATGAGAATTTTAAAAATAAGAAAGAAAAGAAAGTAAAAGGCTCCTAGAATTAAAATATGTTTAAAGATTGAGAATAGTTAATGACAATGAAAAGATAAATCACTGCACAACGGTTAGAGTGGAAGGTCTTACCACAAATCGGCCAGACATAAATTTTATTCCTTTGTGTCTTGTTTTCTTGGTATCTAAGGCCAAGAAATAGCTTCAGATTTGTCAGTGCACTGCTGTTACAGAAAAAGAAATTCAGCCTCTTGCCTGGTCTTTACACATCTGTAAATAGGGACATACATTTTGAAGCCTTGTACAAAACAGGCACTATTTGCACTGTAAGCAGGTTTGGTACTAATGCAATGAGGAGCAAGCAGGAAACATAACACACATGGAAAAAAAGTAAGAAGACAGAGAAAGTAATGTACGATATGATACATCAAAAAGGTGGAATTGTCATCACTAGTGCAAAATCAGGCTTGTACACTCAAGCATGGGCTTGAAGAATACCTGCGGAAAAGCCAGAGTAGGTCCTGTTCTGCAAAGCTCTGCTGCAGACAGCAGGCACACCAGCAGCAGCAACGAGCCAGACAGGGGACTGTGTACAGGAGGTGTATACTTGTGGGTACCTTGGAACAAAACCACAAAACACCACTCTTTCCAAACAATGCTGTTGTCCTAAGATGACTCTTCTTGCTTTTTTTTTCCTTTCCCTGAAATGAAGAAGTCCTGTCGTGTTTGTTCGACAAATACAGTAGTCAAGTGAAGAACTGACAGCTCTACCCACTGACAAGCACTGTGCAAATTTTTCCTGTCCTCACACACTTCCCTGTCAATTAACCTCATTTCTGACCTGCAAATGTCTTTACAGTGCTCCAACTCCCCTGAGTACACCATCAACACTGTACCGGCTCTCTGGGGTCCATTTACATCATCTCGGCTGGAGTGTGAGAAACTAATTTCCACATAGATTTCAAAGGGGCATATAAATTTTATCTGTTTCAAAATTACAGCCTTTACCCTCCACGTTTGTTTTATAATCACATATAAACAGAAAGATGTTTGTTTATAATGCACAATCTGATTTTAATGACCTAATTTAGAGTACAAAGTGAAGAAACAAAGTCATGTGTCAGAAGTTAAGCAAACGTTCAGTAATGAGCCTTAATCTTATCTCATTTTCAGTATCTTTAAAATAAAAATATCCACATAAACCTTGACAGAATTGTTCCTGAAGTACCTGGAATAGCTTACATCTCTGAGAGGCATTATGGATTTCAGTCTGCCAAAGAAGCTGTAAATTGTATTTTTCCCCTAAAAGTACATGTTCTACCCCTCTGAGTTTTGAAATTGTGTACTTGCTACATCTGCAGCACCTCCACAACATCAATATAACACAGAACAAAATGATCAAAAGGTACATCTTCAGAATGAGAAAATTCTTCCTCCCATGTAAATCCAGTGCTCATAAAGGTCATCTAGCTCGTGGTCGTAGCAATGAAAGACCTCCACCATCAAGGCACTCAGCACTGGCAGTGGAAGGTTTCTCATGCCTCAGTAACCTGCAGAGCCCACTCTCAGAGGTGAAAGAAGGTTGTAGCTCCTGCTGATGCAGCCCTTCCCTGAAGGGCTATAGGATCCTGAAGGTGTAGGTTGTGGCTGATGCACCACAGACAGGTGAAAAGCAGGAGCTGAACACCAAAGACACCTTTTGACACACTGTATATCCATCAGCTGCAAAAAAGGGGTTCCTGCCACTTCTGCTCTGAGCTAAACTAGCAACCAAATGCATTGCTACCCAAAGTCTGTGTCTTCACAGTCAGCATTTGAGTTTCCGTAATTTTAAATTCAGATACGATCTGAATATTTATGTTCAGTAATCAGTAAATTAATCAAGATGGCTAGGACAATTTATTTCAGGTAGTAACTCATAGACTTATTTACTGATGTTCCATACTAAGTGTCATGGGCTGGCAGCAGCACAAATCATGGTGGGAAAATATTTTATTGCATCATAATTAAGTTTTACATTTATTTAGGTAAATAGATTCTTAGAGTTGGTTTCAACGCATTCTGTTCAGTTGGATTCAAAGTATTTATCAGATACTGCACAACCATATTTCACAGGTCTGCTCACCAATATCAATTCACATAAATCAAAGATAAAACCTGGAGTGAAATCCTGGTCTGATCAACAGGAGATTTACCAGTGGGTCCCAGATTTCACCCAGAATGAAAGCACTTGCATTGTGCTTTTGTGATTTACTGAGTTTATTCCTCAATACATTTAATGCTCAGAGATGCTGAATAGGAACAAAGCTTCTACTCCTTTCCCCCCACCTTCTCTGAGCTTCATGGTTATGAGCCCTTTCCTTAATCCACTGTTTCTTTTGCTTACTGATTCAAGTCACTAACCCAGCAGCTTTTCTTTCTGCTATGGCAGCAAGTTGAGTTGGGTTACTGAGGTGTCTAACAAGACCATCACAAGTTAAGTGGCAGGAGCACACAGCTGGGGGAAAGCAAGGTGGGAAGGTGTGTGTCCCTCCTGGGAGGAGGCTGGGTGGCTTCGTTGAGTCTAGGGCTCCCTCATGGAATTTTACTCGAAACATTTTCAGTGACAACCGTTTTTTTAACAATATATTTCCAGTCATATTCCAGAAAAGTGAAGCTATTGCAACAACCAGACCACTGACATGTTATGCAGATGCGCTGCAAGAGAAGTGGGTGAGCAAGTTCAGATAACACAAGAATTAGGATGAACTTTCGCCCCTAGTTCCAGTGTTCTTTGAAGTTCTTCACTGCCTTGGCAACTCCTTCCCCTATCTTCCACTTTTGCAGCTCCTGTCAGAGGCTCTGCATAGTCAGGATTTTCTCCATTCTGGGATGTTCAAAAAGAATTTTGCACTAAGCTCCCCAGGGACCAGATCTTCACAATGTTTCCGTGCTTGCAAGTACATCTTGCTACACTCATTTCTCAGAAGAGCAAAACTCCCAGCTGTGTTTGCTGAATAGGGCTCTGAGACAAAAATTATTTCAGCAAATGGCTACGGGAACTTTCTATGAGTACTTACTAGGAGGAAATAGATGATCTTCTTCTAGCAGGAATTAAATTTGGATAATTTTCTCAATAGTATTTTAACATGAATCTGTGAATATATGCCCATGCATATATATCAGGCTTTTGCTACTTATCCATCAAAACCACAAAGAAACAACTGCCCACTTCAGGACCTGGTCCAGTTGTCCCCTCATATAATCCATAAGTACATAATGAAGACAACTGGGCACTATCATAATATTGCTTTTGACCCTAAGACACAATTTACCATTCACTATTCTAAAGATCATTGAAAAGTTCTCATGAAAATATTTGTTTACATAAGTACAAATGGAGCTTTGTTGTATTTTTCAAATTTTTCTGTCAGATATAGTATTCAATCTAGTTAGCTGAACTCCAGTCCAAAATACCATTCGACTATATTTGGTGAAGTACACAAAAATGTGTTTGGACAAACAGAATGCTCCTGGAGACCCACAGACACCATTGCTCCAGAACACAGGCTTAGGTACTCCAGGAGCAAGGAAAGGGTAATGACTTGGAAAGGCAAACATGCCTGCTTCTTACGCCTTCACTGTAACAAGTTACTTTACAGCAGACAGTCTCATTACTATAAATTGCAACTAGAGGCACTTTTGCCTTGCAAAGGAATTCATAAAAACATGTCAGATCATGTCAGCTGAGATGTTATACAAATCACATTGTGCACTAAGTGAAAAAATATATTTTGCATCCAAGGAATTTCAGATTGTTTTCTGAGTAGAGCCCACTGTTTCACAACTCAAGAAGAATTTTCATCAGAATTACAGACATCACTTAAAAGACATGAAAGTTGAAAATCTAAATATGCCTAAATGCTTCCATTTTAATCCCCTTGTTCAGTATATTTCCACTAAAGTTGCTACTTCATTCCACAGAAGGGTTGTTCCCAACAGTGCCTCAGACTGTGTTAGCACACCATTCTGTGCTTGCATGTATGGAAGTGACATTACCCAGAGAAAAAGGAGTGTTCTGAAATCAACTACAAATGTAATGACAGGAGGCATGAGTAAAGAAAAATCCTTATGTTGAAATACTAACTTCAACTGCTCCTGCCACCAGTAACTAACTCCTAACTTTTTCTGACACTATGAGGTCTTTGACTTTCTTAAATCTGATTCAGTAGTCAGTAACTTGAGAAAGAATAAACCTTTTTTTCCTAGCGACGACATACAATATGACAGTTCATGGGAGTAAATCATGTAGGCACATGATTTTGCAGAAACTAAGCCAGAGTGAAAAAAAGACAAGAGAGCTGCATTAATCCCTTGGTGGCTACATTCAGTGGGCTATGCACTGGTTTCACCAGCGGATTTGACCAAATTGTTCTTTCTTTATTCTCACAGAATGGAAAAAAAAATAGGAGAAGCTAAGTCTTTGAGATAGAAATGACTCAAACTGCAAAATAAAGTCCAGTTTGCATCTTCACTAAAAAAAAAATTAAACAATATTATTACATATTTTGTATCAAAATATGTAATACCTGGCCACAAATCAGCCTAAGCAGAATCACAAAGAACAACTCATGTTGAGCTTCCTCCCTGTAGTTTTTACTAATGTCATTGTAGGATACAGAAAAATCTGTTTATTTCCACTAAAAAAATCAGGTTAAGTCTTCGAAATGTCACCAATGTAGACGACCTTTAATTTTTTAACAAAACAAAAGGCAGTCTTAAATTAACTGAAAGGTTAATCCTAGAATGTATTACCATAACATTTCCATTTAAAATAGTACATCCTCTTATAATCTATATTTTAGATTCCTCAACTACAGTTGGTTTAAATACTTAAAATTGTCTAATTACTGATTTTCAATTATGTTTGGCTGATACAATTCGAGTTGAATCAAAACTGTGCTAGAACTCCTTTGTTAAAATGCTAAACCAGCCAGGCAATGTGCCTTTCATTAACCACCAGCTAGTTCTTGACTGACACTGTCAATTGCCTGCTACGCAGCTCACCCTACAATGGAAATTATTTTATGGTATCTACCTACGGATCTCAGTTTGTGCTGGACTACTCCTCCTTCTTGCTTCTTTCATGAACTGTAAACTATAAAGTAAACATGGGGGAGGAGAGGGGGGGAACTCTGCCTTTTCAAGCTCAGAAACTCCAGGCTTCAGAAGACAGATAGTATGTAATATTATTTACTGTACCACTGTAATTATTTAGTAGCTGATCAAACTAATAAACACACCTTTTGGCAGAATGGGGACTTGGGACTACTTGAATAGATGTGAGCTCCTTTTCTTCACTGAGACCTCAGTTGTAGCAGACCTGATTTAAGATATGTCTCTCCCTGCCATAGCATTCCCTCTCCACATCCATGCCAGCCACTTATTCCACCCTTCAAAGCAGACATTACCACACTCCTTAGCTGGACTGAATCAACTGCTTTATGCGGGTGTGCTATGAAGTGGAAAAGAAAACTGATACAGTTTAAATCTGTAGATATACATATATATTTTTTCCTAATGTTCTGATCTAGAGAGCAGCTGTAACACATAACAGGATTGGCTAGACCTGGGAAAAGAGGCAGAATTTCTAAATCCCACCCGACTGCCAAGGGAACAGCAACATCAAGATGCAGTCTGACTGCAGAGTCCTGAACAGCCTCAAAGCTGAAAGCAAGCAGTTACTCGGGGGTTTACGTAGCTGCACATAAAATGTTCTCATTTTGAGAGACATTTGCAAACACAGAATGTCCTTAGCTTTGTCTTCAGATCTCAAAGAAACTTGCAAAGGAAATAATCTCTGTTTAAAAACATGCTTCAGTGAAAGACACTGCGCTATACTATGCACCTGGAAACAAACTAGTAAACCTCCACAAAGAGAAGGGAAATTGTGTGATTTATAAGCTGAATATCAGTGGTTTAAAAAACAATGTGGAGATGTTGCACATTTAACAAAAAGCTTAGGTTCACAAACTTCCTAATGTGTAGGGCAAATCTTTCTTCAACAGCTGAAATCATGGTTACAGTAACTTCCTATTCAGTCATTTCCTTAATTAAACCATTGAACTTTAATGTGAAATGCAGCCATTACAAAACCAGAAAGGAATCTGAACAATAACAATCCAGTCAAATGGGCAGCGCAATAAGCAACAGCAATGTCAAGAACACTGGCTGGCACGTTTTGGCTGGAATCGATGATGTGATTCCCTGAGATATTAAATCAAGTTCAAGTAAACTCTGTGCTGGATCAAAGCTGCATGAGCAGCATGATATGATGCAGTGAAAACTTGGCACAAATGGGCTCTTTGGTAAAGGTTACTTAAAAAACAAACTGTATGTCATCTTTTCCCCAAATTTTTGAAAGGTGACAGTCCGGCAATACCTATGCGTCATCATAGTCTCAAACATCTGTCCTGCTCTGAAACTGAAGATTACCCAAATGGATGCATTTTTCAGTCCCTTTTTGCTTCCCTTCTACTCCAACCTCGCAGTCCCCAGTGGTGCCCAAAAGGTCAGTGTTCTCATTTTAAGCATGCTCTTTCCCTTGGACAGTCACTACATTCACGCCTGTCTTCGCCTCCCACAAATGGTCCAAATGCCCAGACAGCTAAAAGCCAACACCTGGGGAGGATGCTGGTCACCACTGCTCTACCCAGGGCAGTGCCTGCTGCATCAGCGACACTGAGTCTGTTCCTTGAGCAGTGCCAGAAACCCTGCCTGGCTGCAGCGCTGCGACACTGCCTGCATTCAGCAAATGGGGCAGCAGTGCAGGAAGCCGTGAGGAGCTCCAGGCAGGCTCCAGGTACCCCTGAACCTTCACAATTTTAAGCCCTGCACTGTGCACTCTGCCTCAGCAGCAGAAAAGCAGATCGTGTGTGCTCCTACCTGACCCAGGCCACGTCTGCACAGCCAAACAGTCCCACCAGGCACAGATCTGGCCACAGTATTAGGTTTTGATAGCATTTGATACTATTAGCTCTTTCCTGTTGCCCAGACTGTAATAACTTTGTGGGTCTCTAGTTACACAGGCAGCTCACACTGGGTAGGTGTGAAGGGTCACAGAGTCACTGCAGGGAAGAGCATAATTTGTTTTCCAGGAGGGTTTAGGTGTTGGGGCATAGTGCCTTCCCAAAGATGCAAGGCCACTAGCCAATCTAAACAGACAGCACCTTAGTTTCTGAGGCATCAAGAGGTCATTAAAAAGTAAGAACAACAAAAAAAATTTACAGAAAAATGCTACCAAAATTCTGGTGCCCACTATCTAGAATATAGACATGCTTAGAGAAAACCTTACATTTGATCAGGATAGTTTTGACTAGTATAACCAAAGACTTTACAAAATAATTGTAAATACGCATACATTGCCTTTTTTTTTTCTTACATGTTTTACACCCCTTAACTCAAAAGTGAAAGGCATGTTAGATGTGTGGAACCAACCGATCCAGCGCATCCATGTCTACCATACTTGGGTTACACTTACAACTTTAAATTGGGCTAAAAAGACAATGTTTAATTGTAAAGTGTAAATCTTGTTGCAGAGATTGATACTCAGTGCACTAGGCACACTAAAACTTGTAATTTTTCCAGGTATCACCATACCTCCAAGAATTCTTAGTTAAAAAACCAAACAGACAAAAACTCAGTTAAGAGATTACTTTTAAGACACTGATCCATTCAGGCTGTGGAATAAGACACAATGGTGTTCTCTTCTCTGACTCAAACAGGACTCTTCTAAATGTTTCTCCTAGTTAATTTTGTTCTTAATTGGAAAAAATAAATTCATAAAGATAAAAATCAAAAAATCTCTTAATTATGCATTTTAAAGTGCATGTTGTCTGCAGTCTGATCCAGCTCCCAGACAGTGGGATTTTTTTTTCCATGTATTCAACAGGAATGATGAGTATCATGTTGCTAACGTCAATGCTGCAATCTGATTTGCACGGGCCAGCCCAAGTGGAGAGCTACTGAAATCAGCTGGATTCTTTTACGGTACAAGATAACACTCTACAGATAAGGCTGAAGACCGAGGGCTAGGCTTAGAGCCTGCTGATTTCTCTAACTGGCTGCACTAACATACCAACAGAGCCTCCCTGGCTCTGCCAGCAGAGCTCTGCACGGGAGCAGGCAGTGCCCCAGCACACGCCGCAGGGCCCAGCCTTCACCTTACGCTGGAAATGCCCTGCGGCAGAGTGTTCTGGATAAACAGAAATCGTGTTTTCATAGGTGTCAATCCAAAGTGACTTTTTGGTCCAGTTTACAAAACCCAGTGGGGAATGAATCCCGGATTTCTCCGTTGCTAGGTGCTCGTAAAACACCGCAAGTCTCGATGAGCTAGTAATTAAGTTATAATAGCCATCATAAAGTTGCAAAATTCCTATATACTACATAAGACCATAATCCTGCTGGATGATATAAAGATAACCAACTACTTTTTCCTTGAAATTAAACATAAATGTGATGATGTTTTCTAACATGCTATTCTTAATACTGCTTTTACTTTACAAACTCTGTTAAGAGAAATATTTTTCAGTAATTGTGTAAGAGAAAACAGTACTTGTATAATAACCCTGTTAAACAGACTGACACACAGAGATATGGAGGCCTTGTTGTAATGAAGATACTTTATTAAAGGGAAAATAAATCTGCTTCTGGGATGGATCTCCAAATTGAAAGGGTTTTTCAGGTGATGGAAGCGTATTGTGCTGGATCTTCAGCCTGATTACTTCCTGCAGGGATGGTTTTGTCATTGTGCCACCACCACTCCCCTGTGACTTCTAAACAACCCAGGGTCACTGTGTCCTCTCTTTAATTAGTATCTCACTGCTGGAGGGAGGGGAGAATGTCAAGGAAAAAAAGAATGAGAAGACACTGTAAACAAAGGTCCTCAGGGGCATCCTAACAATTTGGACAAGGAATGAAAAAAATGCTCTTTTGTTGGCGGCAAAATGAAAAGGAATGCTTGGGGTGGTCCCAAATTTTAATTTTAGTTACATGAATTTGGATAAAATGAAGAGCAACCATGCTAAGAAAAAAATGAATTCTGTTCCCAAGAGGACTTAATCACCCAGCAGATGAGGATGCATTCTACATTTTACAAAAAATCCACCTCAAATATGGTGTTCCAACCATAAAGCAACCAAAGCCCTAAGGAATAGCCTCTGCTTCCCTAAGTGCTATGACCGAGCTCAGTTGAGGTGATAGCAATTATTTTTATTTGCATTAAAATAAAACTTCCAATGGGTACTTTTTTGTACAGAATTATTTGAACTGCAATTTACACCTATATTTTTCACAGAAAAAATCAGATAATCGAACAATAAAATAGCATATGAAGCAATAACAGAACCCCATCACCTTCAAACTAGATAATTAACTTGCCCTGAAAGTTCTCTAGACTGATGAATCACAAAAATAGCAAATATTACTAAAGACTGGACTTACCATAAGGCAAACGTGCATATGAGCACACGGGTTAAGAGTTAAAACATTTACCTTTTTCACTTTCCAGAATCAACAATATGATAGAGAAATTGGCATACTTTTTTTAGCTAAATACGACAAAAAGGTCAGCGCTTACACAAAATTTTATTTTCCCTATAATTTGGAGTATTTTACGGTATTTCAGATTACTCTTTTTCCTGTTGTCTCCTGGTAAATCAGGAAGTGAAATTTGATTTTAAAGCAAAACTCTGCTGACAGGAGGGTTTCTCTTTAAAGCTGACAGCATGAGAAGTTAAATGGCAGTTTGTCAGTCACTTGGCTATTGTAGCACATAGTAGGTGGCCTTCCCCCTCCTGGAATTTCCTCCTCCAAGGTAGGCCCTCAGGTTACTTGTGCCATGAGTAAAGGGGAAGGGAAGAGAAACCACACATTTCTGAAGAAAACCATACATGCGAGGAGCTGCAGAAGAAACAGACATTTGGAATATCCCACGGAAACAGGAGCCCCAAATTCAACCTGGAGCCAGCACTCACACCCCATCCTAGTGCCTGCTGCCTTGAGCACTCAAGCATGGATCTCTCTCAATTTCTGCTATGAACATAGCCACAGTTTTATATAAAATAATGCAATAATGCTAATACGGAAGAAGAGGAATAGACTCTGTAGCCTGTGGCTATGGCACTCATCCCAAATATAAGAAATCCACGTTCGAATCTTTCTCTTATATTCTGTTTCCAAACTATTGAATGCAGAAATACACCCAGAGTATATTTAGGTCCTTAGGTACTCACAGAATTAGGTACCAGTTAAGGCAGGGCTTTACTGGAGTGCCCCAATGACAGACTCAGCTGTTCAGCCCCTATAAGGATTCAAACATTCTATTCCTCCAATTAAAATTAAATACAATTGGGTAATTTGGGTTTGGTGACTTGTCTTTTCGGTCTCGTTTTAAGGCCCTGGATCACGAAGTCTCATGAACTATAGACTTACGTCAACAACTCTAACACGTCGCTTCAGTTCATGGATGCTTTTGGTTCTGTTCTGCCTCTTAAAACTCCCGTGCCCTGAGCAGTGCAGTCTCCGAAAGGTGGGGTTCAGCCTCAACGGCCTAAGTCCGGCTGTGAGCTGAGCATTATATATGGTTTCAGTCTATACCACAAGAGCAATGCTCACCAATACACAGGTGAGCTCAGATTCTACCTTCAGATCACAGCATAAATATATAAAGAATCTGATATTTCATCTTATATACATTAAAAAATACAAAACATCTCCCATCTCTTCTGTGTAACACTGCAGCATTAAACTGAAGAACAGTCTGATTTTGTAATTAATTTTTTTTTTCAGAATCAGATGTGGCTTTTAAATATTTCTCTATTTTTAATCAGTTTTATGATTTTCATGACTTGACTTATGGTGCCTAACACTTACGGCAGGTAAGGGTGCCATTCTACGTGCCCTAACTCTTCTCACACCTCACACAACCATAGCAGAAAATTCTTCTTTTTAAAAAATAAAACCAAGCAAACCCACCAAAACCTCTGTGTGAAGGGAAATAAAAAGCACATTTGAATCGTATGAATTTTAGCTTTAAAAACATTGACATTGATTAAAGATTTCCACAGTGTACAATTTACAAGAAATTACCTCAGCAGGGTGAATGGATTCAGTTTCATAATCACAAAGTTCCCTAACTCCATGGTATTATATTCCAAGCAAGCTTGTATATTAAGTTTAATTTCACTTTTTTCAGGAAGTGATTTTACTCAAGATTGAATACAGCTGTTAGCGGAGCTCACTGTTCCAAAAATGCTTCAATGCAAACTGAAAAAAAGAGATGTTTCTGTAGGTGAGGACTTGCAGCCAAGCTCCATTTCCAGAAAACACTACTGAAAAAATACAGTCTTCAAATACTCAAATACTAAAGAATGGGAGAGGTCTGTGTAACACATTTGATGACTTAAACGAATTGCTCCATCTTCTTTGACAACACAAAGCTAGCAGACTCCCTGCTTTTACAAAAAGAAATATGATGGTAGATGTACCCCTTTGTATTTTGTGCCAAGCATTAGCATCAAACCCTCGCTTTTTGGGGGGTGGGGGGTTTAGTTTCATTTACTATTTCATCTTGATTCTGTTCTTTTAATATACACAGAAATGTATGCTGGCATACAGAACAGGGCCTCTGCAGAGGAAACGCTGCCAGCTAAAAACACAGGATGTAATCGAGACCACAAGAGACACATACTCAGTTATAAATGTAACTATGCTGGAGGTATGGGAAGGAAAAAAAAAACCCTCTTATTTTTCGCTGCCAGTTTTAATTGTTTCAGTGATATTTTCCCACTTCTATTTTGTGCCAGTACAATAAGAAGAAAAATAATCAAATTTAATTACTTTTGCAGCTAAGATAACTGCAGGATTCAGTATTCAGCAGCCCAGACGTCCATTTCTCCTTGCAGGAACTCCCCGGGTGTTTTACACACATCTCGGATGACAAGCACACACTCCGTGCAATGCGAGCTTGAGCAGGGCACTGTCTGGTCAAATAAGCACCAAACGCATAATTAAAAACAATATTAATATAGCCTCAAAAACGTGCAGATACTAAAAACAAAAACAAAAACAAAAAAAACCCCACCACACAAAAAAACCAAACCAAACAAAAAACCCCCCCAAACCAAAACCAAACCAAAAAAAACCCAAAAAACAAAAACAACCACCAAAAACTACTAATGACACTAAAATTGAAGACTGGTAGAAATATACTGTAATAATCCATTTTCATCTCTGACTCGCCTGCTTTGAGACAAGAGAACCAGGAAGTAAAAGACTAAAAAACGGGGGAAAAAGGTGAAACCAATTCTGTCTTTTCTACAACAAAATATTTTCTCTGAAGCAATCGAGAGTAAGCGAGGTCCCTAAAACGCTTCTCATTTTAATAATAAAGGGGTTTAATTATAATACGACTCAAGACTTTTAAAATCTGTTGTTAACAGGCGGCCTCAGACTCCCGCCGCGGGCCGGCGAGCGCGGGGCGCGGCCCACACGGACCGGGGCGGGCTCGGGCCGCGCCGCCTCCTTATCGTCCGTGTCCGGCGCTTCCGACCGCGGCGGGGAAACACCTCCGGGCTCCCCGGGGCTCGGGTGGGGAGGCAGCGCGGAGTGGGGCGGCCGCTCCGCCCGCGGGACCGGCGNAGCCCTGGCTGAAACAAAGGGAGCGGTCGCTCCCAAGGAGCGAACCCTGCCACAGCCTTGGCGTTCGGGCATAGCGGGTGTTAACTTTCCTCTTAACTTCACGGCAATAGCCCGGCCCGCAACGCGGGAGGAGCTCCAACTCTGGAGGCTCTCGCAGCCATCTTGTCTCTCAGCTGAACTTGCCGAGCAGAACAAGCCCGCAAGAAAACCTCCTAACGCTAACGTTACCCGCTAGAGGGAGCCCCCAAACCCCCGCGGCAGGAGGAATAAAACTGTATTCAGTTAGGGAAATCGCATTTTGACTTTTTCGGAAAGTTTGTATGTGATGTATTTAGAACACTCCACCGCCCGCCCACAGCCCCCAGTGCTGCAGAGCTGCCGCTCCGTTGCCAACAGCCTCCCTGAGTCACAGCAATATATAAAGCAACCTTGAAGTTTGGAGGCTATCACTGTTACGCAGTATTTATATAAACTCACCGGTTCATAATGCACTTCAGAAATAGCATGGAAGTCAAAACTCCCCCTAAAATATTTTCTATATGAGTATGCTCAGTCTGAACGGCAGATACACGTCCACACGCACAAGTGGAATGCGGATGAAAAAACCCCTTCTTCCAACCCTAAGGAGACTTTCCTGGCTGATGTGCAAGAATAGGGAATAAATTCTGGTTTTGCTTAAACCATCAGACGTTTTACCTCTGAACGCCGTGGGGCAGAGTTAGCTCTAGATGGACCAAACTGGAGGGGTCCCTACGCTTCTCCATACTATGGCTCTAGGGTTTCACACAATTTGCAGGAATGAAGCAGCTCTTGGGGCAGGCATCAGCTAAAAAAGCTGTAGCGAGGGGTACAGTCCTGGGATGTATTTGTCAGTTTACTTCCATCTGTCCAAAATGCTCTATAGCCCCTTCACAAGTGCAGTTTGTGCAGAACAGACGTGGTTTGCCTCTATCAAATAAACTAAGAACATCACTAGAAGTTTCTTCTTTGCCTATTCAGCATTTTTCCTTAGGAAATACAGTTCCTACAAGAAAGGAAAGGAAGAGAAAACCATTTTGCACAAAAGCCTGAGACTCACATTTGAGCAGTAAAAAGGCCCTATTTGTGATAATAGACTGGAGTCTATTCATATGAATTTAGACAATACATGCTTTTATTTCAGCATCCACTGAAATCCATATTGTTACTCATTTGCTTAAAACTTCAGTAACAGATTGCTAATATGTTTGGAATATCCTTTACCGTTTTAACTGTGTATCAGTTACTCCACCACTACAGCTTACTACTTCTCAGATTCTAAACTGTACACTATTTTTGAAGTTGTTTTCTTTCAACAAAAAAACTACAGTACAAATATCCAAGTTTCCAAACCCAATGTAAAACTTACATAGTTTTAAGTTTGTCCTCTTGAACCCCCTATCAAAAAAAGGCACTCATAGTCAAGGGGTCTAGTGGATAACACACCACAGTAGGATGCAAGAGCTACATAGGTTCTATTCTGCTTCTGCCACTTTATAATTCCCCTGCTGTGACTTCATTCCTCTCTCAGTGGAATACACACTGATAATCCTGGGATCATACTTTAAAGCTATTTTGAACCTACCAATGAAAAAGGAGGCATTAACAATATGCTATTAGAGCTATGGTTGCTCCTTATCTACTGTTAGTTCTCCATTCTTATTTGAACATTTATAAAACACCTGTTATTGCATATATTCTATCAAAATTTTTTTACCCTTGGAATTTAAATAAGATTTGATGTACTTTGAGCTTTTATTTGATCCAGTATTAGTTATTACTATTGACTTTAAAGCATTCTGCTTGTACACTTGGAGCATGATCCAAACAGTATACCGGCTGATAGTTTTGCCTGTGTTTCATGTTACCTGTTTGGAATCTTGATGTTTATGCCAATTCTTTTTTAAAGTAGTTGACTCATTCAACATTTGGGAGATCCAGTTAGGTCTTCTTCTCAGCTTAATACTGCTTTTGATTGTAACAGCAGAGAGAGTAGAATACTTACAGTACTTCAGAAACAACACTTACTATGCAGAAATAACATCTAAATCAAATGTTACTGAAACATGCAATCAATCATGCATTCATTGCAATCATGCAGTCATTGAAACCTGAATCATGCTTGTTTGACAAGCACTGGTTTAGGCAGGGTCAAGACAGCCACTAGGTGGAATAATGTTTCAATGCTTTTTTTTACCTTTTGATATCTATATCATTTAAAAACATCACAATATTGCATAAACCAGGTATAAACAGTATGAAGTAGATGAATATTATTCTTCTGATGATTATGGCAGAATGCACAGCACCCTGACTGACTACTATCACCTAATCCTCATTGCAGTGTCTTAAAACCTCTGCAGTCAACATGGGAGACACATGACACATATTCAAGTGGGACAGTGAAAAGTTCCTTGCACTGCAGAGCTGAGTTGAGAACTGGAACCAGTACTCTTCCCTTCACACTGATTACTGTTCTACTTTGATATGCTGATAACTTCAGATAATTTAGTTTACAACCTAGAAGTAAACAGAAGAATCTAAAATATTACAGAGCTAGTACACAAGGAAATAAAAATAGTAGTGATTTGTTATCTTATTCATGTTTAATTACTGTTGGTTTTAACTGGGAAAAATAACGAGAGACGACAGAAAATGTGACAAGCACATAGGGAAAAGTGACATTTTTCTGCCTACCTTGCTGAAGTAATCTGGCAAGCTACTGCAAATATTATGAAATAGATAATGGCTAAATATTACAAAATAGATAATGGCTGTATGAAATATGGAAAATGGAAACATGGAGGCAGCCACCAGACAGAAAACTCTGCATTTACAGCCTGCAAACATTCATAATGGGGTCTAGATCTGATCTAAGCATCTGACTAACAAAAAAAAAATATATATATATGTAGCTTGACCAATCCAGATATTTAGTTTAGACACAAGAATCAGACATGGTGTTGACAGGCCAGCCTTGGAACAGGAAAGCAAATTAGAACTTTCTATACCTGTAATAGGGAATTACACAGTTGCAGTATCATTCTTCCTAATGCAGAGTCAGGATTTATTTCTTTGAAAGTACAAAAGTGTTTTAACTAAAGGGACAACTTAGGGATTGTAATGTTCTAGGAGGTGGCCCTGCTGCTAGACTTTCTACGGTCTTGAGTATTACTGGAACAACCTCTTGTCTTGGTTATTTGCAGACTACTCAAGCTATCCATTTACTGGAAAGTAAATGACAAGAAGGTAGTCTGGGATGGGGGAGATATGGGACCAGACTCATTAATTCCTCATGCTCTGGGTAATCACTTACTCCAGTGTTAGAAGACTACTGAAATTTGATTTAGATTTATTTGAAGGCTCTGGGTAACAGACACCTTATGCCCACTTTGTTTTGCTATAAATACTTTCACGAGGGCCGAGGCAATGAAGAGTAACAGCCCCTGTTTGTCCTGGTTAGGAAACACACAGAAAACTCATGATGATCAGCAAGCAATAACAAGGACATCCCTTGTTTTCTTCTGTACTTGGTTCAACCCTCATGGGGAGGTGGAAGGGGTGTCCACCAACACAAATCTTTTGGGTTTTTTCGAACACATGTTCATATATTCTTTTCTTTTCTTCTTCCAGAGGTATATCAATAGATAAAACCAGTCCTAGGGGTAAAACAAGTAACTCCACAGCATCCCTTTCTTCCAAATTAATAGAAATAATGCTGACTCTCTAGATCTATGTATAGATTCCTTGCTCACTTGGTCATAAAGCACAGAAGTCAGGTCAGAAGAGAAGAGAATTATGGAAATAATTAAATACTGATTCGAAAATGGTGGCTGAATAGCAGAGACAGATTGGATCTAAAATGTTATCCTGCTGTGACTGCTATGCTAGGCAGCTTTAGGATGTATTTGCTCATTCTTTGAGAATAAAATGGTGCCTTCAGTTGCAGAATGCAGAGCTTCCCTGAGAGAAGTAAAGAACTTTGCCCCAGGTAAGCAAAAATGGTGACATGGATCCATACAAAGAGGAGACATTTGCATTAGCTATAGATTCTTTTTCCATGCCCACCTCCCTCCAGCCTGTGTGTTTGCCATTACTGTGGAGCACAGAGCACACAGATCACTCTTAGGGAGGAAGAGATTGTTGCTGGGGTCAGGCGCAAGGTATTTCCTGAATTCATTACTCTTAAGTACAAAGTTTTTCAAGCCTGTTGTCTGCTCTGTCAGACAGCACTTTGTTTTCTGAGTATTTGAAATGTCAGATCTTACCATGCAACTAGAAGCTGTGCTTTACAGAAGTTGTGCTTGTATGCAGCATTCAAATATATAAGCACATGAATGTTTAAAAAAATAAAAATAAATTACAGTATATTATTTATATACACATTACATTATCAGTATACATAATCAGTATATTATTTTATACAAGTTTTTATCTATATTTATATATGACATATATACATGGGAATATCATCGTTCCATAAATGCATGCTAATGAATGGGATGTGTTGTCAATGAATTATAAAACACCCATTAATTCTTACTCAGTTTTCATGGTGTATGAAATAACAATCCTTGGTTTCATCTTTCCACAATAAGCAGACTAAAGAGGCTAAATTTTGACTAACTGCTTTCCAATCTAAGTCATTTGGCATATTTTTCTATTACATGCACAAACTTTAATTACTAATTGGATTTATTTAACATTTTTCATTCTTGAAGCGCTGCACAAATAATGAAGCTTCTCAACACTTTTACTACTATTCACATTTATTATTATTATTACTAAACTCTTCATTTACAGATGGTTGGAACATCTGTAACCATTTTAGGGAGCTATCCTCAAGCGTAAACAGAAGACAGCAAGGTTTAAAGACTTTTCGCCATTTGTGAATTGTTTTTTAAAAGCCTATTCACTAACACAGAATCCAGTTGAGAACTCAGTGTCTTAACACCTTCACAATATAATCTTTTGCTCATCTATGCCATATTCAACCTCACTGACAAGGGCCAGAATATAAATGTCCTCTAGCCTTAAACTTCCTTGACTAAATAGGAAATAACTATTAGGTATAACCAATAGCTCCCAAGTTAGCTGTAGTGGATCATTCTGGGCACCAGGAGTACTGAAGCAGTCTGTTACTATTATTCCCAGCCTCTTCAGTCCTTAAAACCTACCTTATGACACAGTTTTGTAATTTTCTTTTTCACTGAACGTGACCCTACTTATTGCCTTTGAAATCTTAAAGTCTAGTGCTAAGACAGTTACAGAAAAAGTGATCTGCATCTGGCCTGGGCCCTCAGTTATTGCACCACAGCCAGCATGGCACGATTTTCACATTAAATCTCAAAGGTTTGGTTTTTAGCCGTTAAGGACTTGCTTAAATTTGGATTAAGACATTAATCCCAAAGTTAAAACTTAAATTCCTCTTGAAGTTAACATCAAATCCTTCCTTCTCTACCTTAAAGCTGGTTTAGTAGCTCTGGAAATGCCTAGGTCACATTTTTGAGTATGGGCAGTGGGAAAGGAAGTTTCCTCATCTGCCCTGTGGATTTACTTCAAACCTGCTTTTGGAGGTTTGCCTTCAAAAAGAACGAGTGTGCAGTTCCCTTTTTTGACTCTCTGCTGAGCATTTGAGGAAGGGTGACAACTGAGACAGTGGCCTCCGTAAGTATAACAAACATAGGCTGAGACCAGCATCTCATTTCACATCACCAACAAACTGCCCCTGGACACTGACAACTTTGTTCCCTTCCTACAGGCTACTATGCCTTTAGACAGTAATATCAAATTGGAAATTAGATATGTTTGGGAGAAACAAAGATTTTTTAAATCAGTTCAAATAAAGGCATGTCAAAATCAATCATATCTTTATAAACTAACTACACTCTCGTTCTAAAATCCTGAGCATTGTATAAATGATGGGACAATTTGCCAGATGTAAAATAAGTGAAAACTGAACTCTTAGAAACCATATCACTTCTGCTGAAGTTACTTGCAAAATCAGTGAAAAGCAAAATTATAGAAAGCAGGCCACAGAGGCAGCACTTGATTAAAAATTATTTATCTTACAGCAATGTAGTTCAATCAACCCTTTTATTAGTCAGGAAGAAGATACAGGATTTACCCCATCTTCCATAAATTAGGGCATGGAAATAAGGACAGAGTTTTAGATATACAAGGAGGCATTTGATCTGGAAGACGGATACACAACAAAGACAAAACACGACCAATCTGAGCTAATCTCTCCATATCAGGGATGAGCACCATGCGGCAAAACCAACAAACCTCACAACAGTTATTGACAATAAACCCCTTTACTTCATTCTGAACTTTTTCTTACTAAATAGTTAAATATAACATTTCAAAATCATATTTACTGCCTTTAAAAATCTTGAAAATTAATTGGGGCAAAGAAACAATTAACTCGGCCTGAAGCAGAATGCTCTCAACTTCGTGTTTCACTAAAATCTCTAAATAGAGTTTAGTTTCAGGTAAACTAAAATGTTCCATTGCAGATGGACTCCAAATGCAGTGCCTTTCACTCCCAGTTTTCAAATTCCAGCAACTCAAAAAATTCTTCATAGTTCTTGTCTTATCAGATAAATGACAGTCCCCCAAACTATCCAGTCTTTTGATCCACTTTATAAGGCATGAAACCCAGACAGATAAGATAGGGTTATGTTTGAAACTAATTAACAGACCCACACTTTAAGGCAAAATAAGTTTTTTCAAGGCGTTGGGATGTTAGAAGAGGTTGGCAAAGCTCCTTGGGTGTGGAAAGGCCGCTGCCTGTAGCACCCAGCTTCACCACACACCCGGTATCCCAACATCGGGAGCACCGGCTGTTCACTGCTCTGCTTTCCTTGTTTGTTCTAAACTGCAGATATGAAGTACAGTGTGCTGTGCCCCATTTACATGAATGAAAAGACCTATTTACAAATACATCTTAGCCTTTGCAAATCTGATTTCTCCCTAAATATTACACGCTTTCCTCATTCCATTTTCACTTATTTCATGTCATGTGATATGAAGATGATTTCACCGTAAGAACAGACTGACTGATTGGATTATTTTCTTATTCTGTACAACAGCAGTCATTGTTTACTCAGAAAAGGTAGCTCATTTTCCCCTGATTTCCACACTCTGAGATTAAATTAATTTCCTCATTTCATTTGTAATGATGAAAATAAATAATTATTTTTATATATATTTCAGTTAGACTTTTAGCACGACTGTTGGTTTATTTTATACCAAAGACTACAAAATATAGTATTGAAATTCTCTAACATTATGGCACAGGATTTTATCTAGAAACCTCCTAATTCTAGTTTGAGTTTCACAATTACTTTTTCCTCCACTATACCATAAAAGTAATATTTAGTATATAACTTCTGAAACTCATTTTTTACTTACAGATTACAGAAGTGCCTGACTAGGCCGTGTTCTACATGGCAATAACATTTATGTAATAAATTAGTAGTATCTCACATTAATATAATCCCTTTTACAAGACATAAAGGTAAATAATAACTGTGATTGCTTTTCTCAGACTGCCAGGACATCGATCCCATGTTTTACTTTGCACATCATCAGTTGTTTTCTCCAACAGTAAATCAGAATTCACTAGTGCAAAGTTTCTTAAATTTCTTTCAGCAACAATGCTAGCATAAACATTTCCCCCCTTATCCTGCTTGTTCCTAGTATTCATTTTTGCTGTTTATTTTTAACCTGGGCTGGTCCCCAGATCTATTTCATTGTATGGCCCCACTAACAGCTCTGCTGGCATTGTTGATGGGGTAATGTGGGGAGAAAGAATAGCTGGATACAAAGAGAAATGCTTAAAGTTGGTACTGATACAAAAGAACACATCTGAAAACACAGCTTTAGTTTTACAATGCATCTTCTGTATTAAAGGATACTGATCTGAACTGAGCTGCAGACCTTGGAGCGCAAATTACGAGCACTTAATGTTCGTCCGCTGTTCATCTCCTTTAGACCCACTGCTTGCACCAGCTGCTTCTATTGATACCATACAGCAATGACTCTGTTTGTTGACTACTGGAGAGCAGTGAATGTTCTTACTACGAGTTAGGCTTTGGCAGATGAGCATTTGCAAGCGTGCCTCTAGTAATTTGAGGTATTGCTGCCTCCAGGTGTCCTTTTTGCTCTTCTGCCAAAAATGCCTGTCTGGCAGAATGAGCAGAAGGGAATACTTGAGCCTCAGCTGCTCCAAATACAGCATGCGGGATCTCAGCTCAGCAAAACTTTTCCGCCACATTTCCCCAGCCTCCTGCACCACTATAGTTACTTTTCAGGCACTCCAACTCTTGACTGTGAGAAGAATTTTATTCACATAGGACAGACTGAGGAGGAGGCTGGAAGGTCAGCTTTCATGTGCTTGCAATGTATTCTTTCTGTTGCTGCTCTCCTGTATTCCCTTGGCTGCTGTGTCCTCACCCCCTTTCCCAACTAGATTTTCTTCAATGAGGCTCTATGTCCATCCCAGATGCACTGCTTTCTCACCTACTGCCTACAGCACACTTTCCTCTCTGGTCCTAGGTAGTTACCAAGGTGGGGACACCTTCCTCCAAGAAGCAGTGCTGATGATGCTGTATGATCAAGCAAGGCAAATTTGAGTGGCAGTGCCAAACTCTTCCAGGGAACAGCAGAGGCATGGGCGGGTGTCCCCTTGCTGCCGTAACTGGGGTGTGTGAGCACGGAGAGGATAGGCAAGGAGGGTGTGGTTAGATGGGGAAAGTAATATTTGACATCTGTGCCACATTCACCAGAGTTAGTCTCTAAACCTCTTTAAATTATTGCTTGCATAGGAATACTTTAAAAGTGCATTTTTCTCATGTTTCTCCATTCTGTTACTGATCCAGCGTCAAGAGGCTTGTGGTCAGGATTAAAAATAAGGAGGCTCAGCCTGTGTCTTTTTCAACGTTAATGGCATTTGTGACACATCCTGAGTTATGACTCTAACAGAAGAAAATGTCTCATGACCAGAGTTACTTGGGTGGAGCCTTTAGCTAAGCAAAAGCTGAAAAAGAGCCCATCAGTGCTTTCTCTTGATGATTTGAAATTGTAATCTTGTTATGAAAATTACCTTTAGGAAGACAAGGAGTTTCCAGAGGAGGACTGTTGCTAGGGGCTTGCATGGTTTGGCAGTAAAATACCGCAGTTTGTAATAAGCAATTTTCTGCTGTTGATTTAATAATATTTAATAGATGGTACTCAAAATTTCTATGTTATTCGTAACACAGTTGCCACTTCTGAGCTTTACTGTTGTGCTCTCTGTATACCTTTAGACAACATAGGGTGTATCTACAGAATCCTCTCCCTACAGAGCTGGAATTACACAGCCTGTGCACTTGAACCAGCAGTCACCTCACTGGCACCTCGGCAGGATTTGTCCCAACATATTTTCCTATTGGTTCTGGGCTGATGCAAAGTGGTATCAGCATGATAAAAAAATCATGTGGAAATACTTGCAGGTGTCCCTTAGGGGTATCCCTTAGGGGTATTCCCAGCAGCTGCTCTGCTAATCGAGGAACACTGGGGGACATGTGGAAATTCTAACTGCCCACCTAGAAGAGCTGCATCACATCTCCCATGGACTCCCCCTCTGCCCTTTGCCATGCCCAGGCAGGTGGCAGTCCCTGCCTCTGGTGCTTTTACTGTGAAGCTGGAATGTGTCAGTCAAGCTGCAAGACAAGTCCCTCTCCCACCCCCCGCCCCCCCAATTTAGCGGGTTGTTAAAATGGAGTGAATTGCATTTTCTCTAAAAGGACCATACCGCAAGGATAAAAAAAAAAGAAAAATATGAGAGCTCATTTTCTTTGCAGCATTAACTTTTCTGGACCACACTTCTCACTGGTTGTGCTACCATAACAGTTCATAATAAGAAACTTTAAGCCTTCACTGCCTCACTCCATTTGCCATTAAAACTCCCCTAAAAGGCGACAAGCATTTAATTTTCTTCTCGATCCATCTGCAACTTGTATCGACGCCATGCTGAGGGCAGCAGGAGCCCAGGGTGCCGGGAACACTCAGCAATACCCAGAACCTGGAACTTGTGTTTAAGCCACAGCTCCCTGCCAGCTGGAGACACATTTAACATTCCCTGCATGACTTCAGCAGTTCAGCCACTTTCCCACATTCCACAGCTGGCCTCCCACCACCGCTCAGCCTGCAAGTACACACCACACCGAGGTCATATTCTTGCCATCAATTCTCAAGTACAACTTGCTAGTGAAAGCACTGGAGAGTTCTGTTTAAAATGTGATGGCACCATAAGACCTGCAAGTCCTGGCATCTCCGGACTGGCAAGGCTACATATAAAGAAGTACTTTCCCTACGCTCTTCAGCTCTTCTGTGTTTTACAAAAGCTCTGCATATCTTGGGAGCCACAAAACGGTTGGGTGGCAACCCTGTAAAGTCCCAGAACAAATCCCTACTACTATGAGTAATCCAGTGCTTTACAACAGGACACATTTGCAAAGAAAGTCCTTCAGGACTCATCCCTGGAGGTTTATTGTTAATAGTTCTCTTTTCTGACTGCAAATTCATGTTGCTTCACATGTATGCCACATCCATTTTTGTCTTTGTGCAGAAGTTAAAAAAAGGAAGCATGGAGTCTGGAGATGTCAATTTTTAATACCATAATTAGCTTGATGGGTTACAGTGGTTTGTATTTTTTTATGTCTACAAGTTGAACTGGCTCATGCCTTGTTTGTCAAGCTTCTTGTGTCATGAAAAAATAAACAACAACTTTCTGAAAGAATTGATGAAGAAATCTAAATTCAGTAAATTTCAGTGACAATTCACTACAGAAACATTCCGGCAATTTGTACCTAGAATTTATCTCAAAAGAAAACCCAAAACTATTCAAACAATTTATAGGTTAAGCATCAAGATTTTATGGGGATCACTAGAAGGGGAACCTATTGTATGATTTGTATCTGGATTCCTCATTTATCTATTACCAATCACATCAGTGGTTAGGGACTGAGCAAATAAAGAATACTTGAACAAAATTAAACTTGCACGTCTGGGTGTGTTGGGCAGAAAGGTCTACAAGCTCAGGTTAGTTTTCCCTGGAAACAATGGATAAGTGAACATATATATCAGCGAATTTCTGGGGTAGAACACAGGACTGTTAATTCCACTGAAATAATGATTTGTGTAGCTGAAGTCATCTTGACATGAATGTACAGCAACTGGATGTATTGGGTCTAATGAGATAATAACAACAGTTGTGAAACTGGACAGGGAATAATGCAATGCTTGGGCATTTCTCATGTATCATTTTAGGCCTGTTTTGGTACATAAATAGGACCTCATCATTCTGTAGCATCTTAAAGCAACATGAGTTAGAGCCACACATATACCAGAAAATATTTACCAGAAGATGTATTTTATTTCTATTTTATCTTTTGATATTTATTTTAACACTTATTTTACTAATGTTTGAGTGAAAGCCTTAGAAAATTAACCCAGTCATATTACCACTGAAGTATAAAGACTTTTGGCCCACAGTTTGAAATACCAAGTAACTTCCTCTCACTTACTTTAAAAAGCTAAGTTAAGTCACTGTTAAAAGACAAGTAATACTCAAATAAGATGGTAGCTTCCTCTTACAATAAAAAAAAAATCAGAGAAGCATATTTTGTATAAATTATTTTCTATAAACTAGTTTTGAGCAAAGTCCGAGTTTATGAGTTAACATGACAAATTAAATACGCTCTAGCTCTAGTTAATATAAATTTATCACAGAAGCAGTGACAACCCCTTATCTGCACCAGGATTGCTGACATAGTACACAGGGGGAGTAGCTACAAATGCACACAGAAGAAACTGTGCTGCCAGCGATGAGAAGGTAGCTTTATATTAGCAAACATTAAAATGTTATTAAGGCAGAATTCTTTACAGCCACAAGACATGCTGTGTAGCATGATATTCTTACAGTCTTAAAGGAAATGTGATAGTTGCAATTGAAAGTGAACTCTACTGGCTTTCGGAGTTTTTCTCTCTCCATTCACTGGGCATAAGCCCACTCAAGTTAATATGGATGATGTTACTCACAGATAGCAACAAAAATTTCACCCAAGTCCAGAGGGAAACCTCTCCAGTGCACAGTGGACACAGCTTAGACTTTACTGATGTGCAGCAGCCATGTGCCTTCACATTTGGCATCTTCTTTTACTCTCCTCAGACTACAATTCTTGCACACCTAAGTACCAATCACTGTCTAAACCCAGGGTGTCCCCACAGGGAGCTCGTTTCCAGCCTGCAGGCACAAAGCTGTGTACCAGCAAATGCTGAATTCCTCTCTCAGTCTACCCAGTGGCTATCCATCAATTTTTGCACCACCAAGATATTCTTTTGACTTTGCAAGCTAGGACTTTCCTTTGGCTTCCCAGAATACACAAAAAGCCATCTAATTTAAAAAGAAAGAACTCACCAGATACTGAAAGAACTTTTTTGTATTAAACATATGAGGGAAAGGTACCGGCAACAGTTGGCAATATAACATGAATTGCCTCTGACAGAAAGGCCTAATTCAAAGGACAGTAATTTGAGAAAATATACTTCAGTGGTAATAAAGTCCCTGTACATTCACTTCTTGATTGGGCTGCTTGGAAGAGCACTTTCTAATGCTGTTAGCAAACATGCCACAGGATTGCTAATGAAATTTTTTATCTACTTCTCACGCAAGAGTCCATGCGCTACTCCTAAATTCTGAATTTTTAAAGCAATAACACTGGCATGTCACTGTTCTCCAGCTGAGTATCTGTCCAGATAAATGAGAGGCCTTTTTTTGAAAACAGAAAGTTATTCACCACTGAGGGATTGAAGGTCTTGACAACATAAAATGATTATTTTTCCTTTTATTATCAGCTCTAGTAGAGAGTAGAATATAATTATTCTATCACAACTGTAATAAACTGCAATTTCAGACAGCAGTGTGAATAATTTTTGGTCAATGAGCAGTAAAAATAGCTCAGTGAAAGTGTAAAGAATGTATAGGTTAAACATCCTAATTTCAAGTCTGCAACTAATACAAAAACCTGTTTTCATCTCTGATGAGTGAGCGTTGTGATTATCTGAAATTGCACAAGGGATTAGTACTATTTCAACAGAAAGCAAAGGTCAAGAGGCCTTGATTGAGAAAAATAATATTTGAAAGAAAACAATGTCTATTTGAAACAAGTGCAAGCTCCTGTACCTGGGGAGGAATAACCTCACACACAAGCACAGGCTGGGAGCCAACCTTCTGGGAAGCAGCTCTGTGGAGGGACAACAAGCTGCCCATGAGCCAGCAGTGCCTTTGTCATCAAGCAGGCCAATGGTGTCCTGGGCTGCATCAGGAAGAGCATTGCCAGCAGGTCAGGCAGGTGAGCCTGCCCCTCTGCTCAGCCCCGGTGAGGCACATCTGGAGCGCTGTGTCCAGTTCTGGGCTTATCAGGAAAAGAGAGACATGGAGCTACTGGAGCAGGTCCAGCAGAGGCCTATGAATATAAAGGACTGGAGCATCTCTCTTACGAGGAACAGCTGAAGGAGCTGGGCCTGTTCAGCCTCCAGAAGAGACAGTTGAGAGAGGACCTCATCAACGTCTGTCAGTATCTGAAGAGAGGATGACAAGAGGAGGGACCAGGCTCTGCTCGGTGGTGCCAAGCAACAGGACAAGAGGCAAAGGCCAGAAATTGATGCACAGGAAGTTTCACCTGAACATGAGGGAGAAGTTTTCTGTGAGAGTGATAGCACTGGAACAGGTTGCCCACAGAGGTTGTGGGGTCTCCCTCACTGGAGATATTGCAGAACTGTCCGGATACAATCCTGTGCTGTGTGCCGTGGGATAGCCCTGCTTAAACAGGGAGGTTGGACCAAATGACCTGCTGTGGTCCCTTCCAAACTGACCCATTCTGTGATTCTATGATTTATGTTTATAATTTGTTCATAAGCTTTGAACTGTTCTTCTCTTCTGGATCCTGATGAAAGTTTGGAACATTTTTCATGTACCATTCAATTAGTGTCCATTTTTCTACAGTGTCATCAACTGCACACAATCTTGTTAATTGTTGTACAATTAAACAAGTAATATACTGTACATTTAAATTCATATCCTACATTAACTTCCATTTTTATATACATCCATTAATATTAAGTTTTTCATTTAAAATGTTCATTCGGGTATAGTCTCTACACAAAAATAAACAGCTTAATAGGACCTGAGGGTGGCCAGTTAATGAAATAACATTAGTTGCAAGTACTACAAGAACTATTACGATGCATACGTATGCAAAAGTGATATCCAAAATAATTTATTTTTTTAAAAAATTAAAACTAATAGAAAAGAAAAAGCCTAGAATAAATACAAAATAATACTGGTGACTCTGGAAACTCCTAGTGTTATAATGTGAAACACAAGTATTTCTGGGACTAATGACACGCTGAACTGCAGTTACAATTCAGATTATCCACTTTCAAAGTCTACCAACTGGCTTGTTGCTTTGGCTTTCCTTTATTCCTTCAGTAATTTGTGTTTGCCTTTCATGGGTTACTATACCAAAGCAGGAATGAATATACAGATGCTTATTAGTCACAGAAATAAGGGTGCCCAAACCAATCAGAATTAATTTTGCAATATGTTAAATAACTATTAGCCCATATTTGCAACTCCCAAGTTCAGGTACACGTTCACATGTCTGAACTGAGTTCAGGTTTTGCTATGCCCTTACCATTACTTTGTATGTATAATTTACTCCTTAAGCTGTACAGGTGAAAATGCAGTCATGCCCCTCAATGCACTCAGCCACCACGGGATAGAATTACAAGTCAATGTTCTCTCCTCCTGTTTATGCTGTAAGTTCCAAGAATGACTATCATATGAGTACAATGGAGGTCTTTTTAGCAGTATGCTGACATGAAAGAAAAGTTCAGCTATGTTGTTTAATTGTGTATACGCCAGTGCTAGGCAACTCTCCAAACCTTACTGTAAACATTGTTTAAGGTTCATCCAGATCAGCACGATAATGAAGCTTGTGCTTTTTACGCTTAGCTTTTAATGACAGTTGCTTTTCTTTACGGTTTTATAGTTACCTCTTCTGAAGCACAGTTAGAGACATCATACCAGGCTGACCTTTTTCTTTTACGGATTGATGGGTTGTCCTCTAAAGCCCTTGTCTAATATTCTGTTTACATCGTGTTGTTTTCCTGGATGGAGAACTGATCTATTGTCTTTTGTTAGTTTGTCTGGAGAACATATTCACCACTGCCTAACAAATGGCAATACTAGATTAGTAAGAAGAAAAGTGCATGTTCAACAAACACGGTGTTGAAGACTTTAATGGAGCCAAAACCACTTAAATGTTCCATGAAATGTATGGTTACTCTGAAAATATCATTCATGTTCTAACAAGTATGTATGCACATAATAATGTAAAACTGGCACCATTAACTCTAATGTATAATCATTATGAAGTTATTTTTGTTAATGTAAAGACATCTTCAACTACAAAAATATACATCTGAGACCAAAAATATAGGACGTGTGCTTCTTCAGTGGCGAGTTGTTCGAAGTGCAGACTGGGTGTGTGTAGGCAGACAATCATGAGACAAAGAACACTGCATTCCTAAACTTCAGTTCAATTTAAGAAGAAAGTTCATTTACTGCTCAAAGGACATAATTTACAGTGTTCCAAGTTTCTATTATGTAAGTGCTGCTGCATTTTATTTTCAGCAGGACAGTGAAATTTTACTGAAGAAATGGCCATTAGATTTCATATAAATGCAGTCTTCATGTGAAACCCCTTTTTGGGGATGAGTACTGCAAGATGGGCTTTTTTGTAAATAACTTTTATTTTGCAACATAGTGGAAAAATCAGTATAGTATTAATCCAGCCCCAATTATATATGTCTAAAAACTTCTGCAAAGTACAGCACATCTACATTTTTATCTATGTGGTTGTCAGAATCCAAACAATTCAGAGCTCTGGTAAAGACAGGCAAAATACTTCAGACTTGATCTGCAAAGGTCAGATAGAACTTCAGATTTTTAATCGTGTGAATATTCTTAACTACATTAATAAGTTCCAAATGCTGTTTTCATGATTAAGCATTTTACAAATTGTGACACAGAGCTGAAGGTTGTTAAAACTGACAGAAATAAAGTATTAGCAAAAAATAACATCTCTGTTGCAGCTGAGATGTATATATAGGTCTCCTGACAATGAGATTAATGTGTTGCATTGTTCTTTATCAGGTCTGCGATGAGCCTGACATTATCTCCTAACACTGAAGATTTCCCTAATAGTACCCATTAGTCACAGGATATTGAATTCACAGAATGAGACAAAGTTTTAAAAAAAGCAGTAGTCTACCTTAAACCAAAGGATTGTCACAGAAAACACTTCTACTACCCCTTTTGCTTATTCCTAAGTGCACTTTGTGCCCTGGGTTTCCCCAAGACACAAAAGCCCCCTCAGCACGCCCACGCCGTGCAATGGATGTCTGGCCTGTGTGCAGGGCTGCCAGCCTGCTCCAAAGGGAGAAAGGGGAATGACCAATAATCTGCATCAACTGCCAAGCACCTTCCAGTGTGTCACACTCAGCTTCTAGAGACAAACCTCCTGACCACCTGGGCTCATAGGAACGGAACATCAAGCAAAAGAACACATATAAGAAAATCGGCTTTTCCTTTACTATTTATTTCATTTCAAATAAACATCCTCTTCTATTTCTCATGAGAATTTGCTTTTGAAGGTTTGGCTGGATCCTCAGCAATTTCTTACATCGGTCAAAGGCAACAGAGAAGGGTCTCCTCAACTATAAGAGATGTTTAGCCAAAATCATGATCATCCCCTTCCCTAGCACAACAACACTCTAGGCAGGCAGGAGTATCACAGGAAGAAAACAAGATAGAAGGGGTCCAACACCTCTCATTAAACCTGCCCTGTACAGGGCTTCAGCCTGTACTGGGAATGGATTCAGGAAAAGTGAGCAGATACTACAGAAAGAACGTCCACTCGAGGACAAAACAGCTCCTCTGTACCTGCAAGGGTCTGGGTCACTGTGAGAGTGAATAGTCAGGAAATTATTGTCTATCTTGGATGCAACAAAGTTCACCAATTTATTTTTTGTTCTCAGTAAATTTTTTAATAAAAAACCACTGACAGTGCCTTAGTGAATGCTTCTGTGCAGATGCTAGTAAGATCTTAAGGCTATTTGCTCCTTCCTTGCTGAAACTAGTTGGTATGTTTGGAAATTAATTGCCTAAAATCAGAAATTAGAAACTTAATTGGAATGAAAAAGAAAGAATGTAAAAAGAAATTAAAAATAGAAACTTAAAGAGTCAAACATAAAATTCTAATAAATTAAATCAAGAAAAAACCCTTTTTTTCTTAAAGAACTATTACTAAAATCCAATAAAGACCAGGAAATACAAACATACATATTTAAATGCTTCATATATTTATGCTCCAATGCATTTCTAGAAAAAGAAAACATATATTGTTTACCCAGCATAATGCTCTCCTTAACTCGAAAAATATTTAATTTCAAGTATTCCTAATGTGTAACTTGATTCTCAGTTCTTAACTACATATCAGTCATGGGATACATTCCATACTTATGAAGTATTACCTTGAGAGATTTCATGCTTCCAAGCACACGGCCAATTTCTGCCCTGGGATGCAAATGTACAATTCTCTTTGAAGTCTGCAAGAGTCACAAAAGTAGAACATGCTGCACGCTGCAACTGAGTTTTTTCTGTATTTAGTGTCCAATTCTACTCGGCATTACTTAACTCCGTTCCCCTCTAATTTTAATTGGAGGGCTACAACTGAGCAGAGTTGATCTCTCATGCCAACACTTACTGTAATTACATTAAATATATGTCTATATATACATCATAGTAAATGTGGTTTTTATAAAGCTAAGTAAGTTCATATTCATTCCTCTGCGTAACATAACTTTTTACTTCTAAAACTCCTAGTATTTAATTAAATGTGTTAATATAGTTATGATACATTCACATCATTACTTGTGTTTTGCACTACTGCACATCCTAGAAACCTTTCAATTTAAAATTAAATCCAAGATACCTGTGAAATTTCAGTACTTCTAATTCTCAAGAAAGGAGACATCAAAAAGAGTTCAGAGAAATCTCATCAGTGTTCTGCCAAGTGCTCTGCAGCCAGGTCCTGAACACTGTAGGCAGGCAAAATGCTCATTTAGTGAAGTGAATATTCATTGTGCATTTATTTACTTCTGCTATTACTGGATTTAGTCATATAATTAAAACTATTAAAATCATTAATTAGAGGACAATATAGTTAATAGAGTTTTAGGTGACATGAGTTTAGCACACTGAGTCAGCTTAATTAAGTCTTGTCTACATTTGGAAAATTACCAGAACTACTCTGAAATAACCCTGGATAGGGATATGTAGATACATGAACATCTATATGGGAATTTAATATGCTCAATAATTCCAGAAAAGCATTTCCTTATAAATTCCATTATATTTTTAAGTGCAGACAAGCTCTGTATCTTGTTAACACCAATAATCTGCACCGTTGACAGCTTTTACTCTCTAACACTCCAGCGTGTTTACTTCAGTATCATCAAATCTTTACGGATTCATCCTGGAAAGAACAGGAACAGAAGGCTCATGCATCCATTTACAGATTTAACTATAACTACATCTACAAGTAACACCGTGACAAGGCAATCACCTTGCAGAAGAAGAATTCCTTTTCTTGTTTAGCTCGCTTTGAAAGTGGGTTAAGCTGTTTTGGACAATGGTACTCTTTTTTTCAAGAAGAAAGCTCTGTTCACTTGAAACTATTTGGGGATAATTTTTCCAGAATACCTAATAAATCCTTATACCTGGCCTTCCACCAGTGCGTGCTGTGCTAATACTGTGCCCAGTGCTTGCACAGCAGTTACCACTCAAGGATCCCTGCTGTCAGAATCAAGGAACTAGATGCCAAATACCATTCTCAGGGCATGACTGCACACAACAGAGATGCAGGATGAAACTACATGCTGCAAAACTCTGAGATTTTATCATTTTTGAGTGCTACCATCACCAATATAACCTATGATTAAAAAAACCCATAAAAACCAAAAAAAAACACCATCAAAAAGAAAGAAAACCAAAAGCTACAGAACAGAGACGTTAAACCTGAACAAACTAAAAAGAAGCTTCTCTCTTTGGATGTAGTTAGAGTTTCAGGAGAGCATACTCAAGAGTGCAAAATCACTCTGCATTATTTGCAACTCCTTCTCCATAAGACCAAAGCCCTTTTTTGGGCTGTGTTGCTCCACAGGGGTAGACTGTGACAGAAAAATACAAACTCTGTGTGCTACTCCTTTAGAGTATCATGATCTCCACCACAGCCAAAGGCCATAACACACAGTGATTCTGGCCACTTCACATAAAATATGAATTAAAATATACAGATCATTCCATTTCAATTACAGAAACTGCAAATGCTATTCTGCAGTGATGACTTGAGCACTTCTAACCTGCTCTTGGGTACTGCTTTTTCCTCCAAGTGATCTTAATTTAAACAGAAAGCCCACCTCTCTGCTCACCAAAGCAGGCTGGAATCTTATTTCTAGTCCAAGCACGGGATCTCCTCAGGCTGCAGTGATGGACCTCAGCCTTGAGCTCACTGACACATGACCAGAGCAGTGTGTTTGGACACATAAGGATTCTGGCATAGTACAAACAGCACAAATGTGCAAGGAAAACTTTAATGTGAGAAAGCATGTCTTTCTATGCATGAAGCTTAAAGACAAAAAAATATGTTACTATAAATTCTAAGTTTCATTCTGACTGATATACTGTATAATTTCAGCTGAGCTCTATTCCCCATGCATACTCTTCTGATCTTTTATATTGAGATGGGCGCCTTCTGGGCTTCTCTTCTGTTTAGCCAGTTCTGCTAGGAGCAGTGATATTCTGTCTGCTAAGTGGATACTAACTCCATTTAGTCTTTGCTACACTGTATATTTTCTTGGATTCAGACTCATGCCAGACCTATCAGCATAAGAGAATTTATGAACATATAAAATATCAAAAAGAATTGCAACACCACCACATCGCTTGAGAGAGTGTTCAGGAAGCTCTTGCATTTACTCTAGTTTCAGTGTAATAAATAATAATATATAAGCTACAAGAAGTAAAAACAAATGCCAAATTCCTCAGTTCTGAGAACTTTACCTCTGTAACTTTATATCCAGTATCACAACAGGGCTGCAGCAGATAAGAGGCAAAGATAACTGTCACATTTGTCCCCGGAACACATTTTGTCCTCTCACAATCTGTATAAAGTAAGGCCTTTCCCAGAGGTCTTGTCTGTCTGCTCCCCAAAATCATCAATTGTTTTTGTAAAAATAACCTTTTATTCTTGCTGAACTTTAGCAGTCCCCAAACTGAGTTCCCGCAGAATACTGCCTTCGATCTCCTTTTGTTGGAGATGCAACTCCCCACGGATGGCCTGGCAGCTGGAGGTGTCTTCTTGTGCCATGCTCTGGCACACATGCCACAGCCCCTCCACTGAATTGGGCTTCTGCTCTTCTCTGCTCTTTTCGCTTATTCTTTTTCCTTATCTGTTGCCCACAGCAATTTTCTTCTTTCAAAATTAGTTTTCTTTACATTTTCCCTCCATCTGGCTTTGTACTTTTCAGTTACCTTTTCCTCTTTTCTTATCTGAAATGACAACACAAGGCTCAAGAGACAGGTCTACAGCCAGCTTATAAGAGCCTATTTAACCCATTTCCAGAGACAAGCTCAGTGCTGGGGGCAGAGAAATCAAGCTGGATCAGCCCCATGGAACCATCTCCCTTCTGTCCAAACCCACCACTCTCAAGACCAGGTGCTCTGGGCCTCAACATGGGAGCAAGGACTAACAGTGGGTAGTTCTAAAAGTGTCTGTTGCTCCAGTGAAGTCAACATTAAATAAAATTACAGAACCCCTGCTACTTCTCTGCTGTTATCTCAGTGGCATTCTGAGACATGATTTCCTTTCCTCTTTTCCAGATGCTATTCCTGTAAGTATCAATTATCAAAAGATTCTCACTAAAACTGTGAAATATTTGTCATTCCCAGACATGGCTCTCAGCTTTCTACTCCCAGAAATCCCAGCTCAGACTACTGACATCCTCCAGTAATTAGGCAAGCCAGAGTTGCTCAAATCTGTACACAGCCCTTGATACCAGCTTCTTTCTGCTGTCCCCAATGCATCCAGAGGTTCCTGAACTCTGCTTTAAAGCTATAGGCTGTCTGATATGGTCTGGAGATTTTCCAGATCATTTAAACTGAAAAATGGGGGCTGTAGTAAAATAAATATTCAACTTAATATTATGTTTATTATGTCTTGATATAAAAGGAAGATTCTGGTGCATTATTTTTCTGCAAAGACTAGATTCTAGGGACATTTAAATTAAAGAACATATGGAGCTCAGTATCAGTGTCAAGAGAAGGACTGAGGTCTTAATTTATGAAAAAATCACAAACTAGTGCCCATTTTACACATGAATGCCTTCATTATACAGACAGCATCTCAGAATATTTTATAAATAATACATGCACATCCATACTTCACTAGGTTGCCCAATATCTAAATTACTTGAAGCACAGGCTATCCTGCAGAGTAGACACCACACTTTCAAAGACCAAAGAATAATAGTATTTAGTCAATCAAGGAAACTGAATCAACAGTGAATATTTTCTAACAACTGGTAGCTAAATCTAAACCAAACTATATATCCAACACGTTTTAAAAATGCATGTATACAACCTCCACCAGAGCACTGGGATGTGCAGCACCCTCCCCAGATGACAAAAGTAGCACAATTTCCATCAATGAGAAAGACAGAATACATTTTGGAAGACAACACTCAGATAAACTCCTACTCTTAAAAGGTGCCACAGAAATGCCAGGAGTTCTGTTGTTCAGCACATACACATTTCTAAATTTCATATAAATATCAATAAAAGAGGAGCCATTTATATTAACCTTGACAGAGTTGAATAGAGTGTAAGTAAGCATGGAAAACGACCCATTATACTTCATATGAATAAAAAGGTATCTATTATTCATGTGATCATTATTCAATTATTCATCCGACATAGAATTCCACTTTCAATTTTAAAAGAAGGAAAGGGGTAACAAATATAAAATATGCATAGTTGCTTTCCTGCCTCTTTTGGGGGCAATATGAAAAAGCAAACTTTTGTCATTCTCTTTCATTTTTACTATGGTATTTTTCTATTTCTCCCAGAAAGTAGCATGGCTACTCAGCATTTAAGTGTTAGATGCTTGGTAACACTCCTCCCTAGTCCCAGGCCCTCAACTAAATAAAATTCCAAGAATAGCATTTAAAATCCCTAAGAGCAAAAACATTCCCCCCCCCTCCAAAAAGTACACAAATGTATCTTCATTTTTCTCCCAATTCTATATTTTTGGAAAAATCTGCACTTTTTTTCATATTCAGATAGCCCAGTCACCATCAAGGTAAACACTCCAGGACAAAGAAGAAAATAAAGAATTGTTCAACCAGCAATTTCTTTTCTAGCATAATGACTTGCGATGATAATGCTGCTGTCTTTGACTTTCTGGCAATAAAAGTCATCTTAGGGCCAACTTAAACCAGTGTTGGGTCCCTAAATATATATTCTGGCACCTAACAAGAAACATGATTTTCAGAATTAATGGACAACTATGATCAGTTTAGTTAGCAGTGTAAAAATGAACTGACATTTGGTGGGTTTTACATGCTTTTCTCATCACCAATCTGGTTGACAACCATAGCTGTGATTTTATTTTTTTTAAGATCTAGTAAAAGCAGCATCTTTAAGATTAACTCTAGGATTTGGGAACATGTGAGTTCCTATTATTATACTTGCCATTGAAAATCCTAAGAAAATCTGGGGGAGAGTATATAAAAGACACTGGAAAGAAGCGCTAATAAAAGCAGAGCGAGCTAAAGAAGCTGGGTGGGTGGGTTTGGAAGCCTTTCATGTATCCATAGCTCCTGCAGCTGATGAACTTACTGTAATTTGGAAGAAAAGTCATGTGAAATATAGCAGAACTGTTAGTGAAAAGCAATAGGAACATGTAAATTTTTCCCATTTTTTCTACTAGAAAGAATACTGCCTTCCTCAGTATTCTGCTGTACCTCTGAATAATGTCTGCTTGGAAAGAAACACTATTTGGGCGTTCATTATTGTTTTATTTAATTTTTAATCCACGTTCCAGACAAAAACTTATCACCACATTCAGATTTGATGCAGGAACAAGAAATGTCAGCCTAAAAAAGTGGTTTGGTATAAGAATGTATACAAGTCTGTCACAATTTACAGCATAATTCTGCAGCACTATAATGTTCTGCCAGGAGAAAAACAAATAGACAAATCTAAAACCTCAATTTTTAAGCAGCTTAAACAAGATATTTGCTAAAATGGGATAAGGGAATTTGCATGATTTATGATTATTTAAATGTCATTTGCATATTTGTATAATGCATGTTCTGTTAAACAGAAAAAGGGATTTCCTTCTATACCTTTCCTTTCCAAATTCCACAGCACAGTTTACAATGATGGAACACGGAAGGAACAGTAACATTTTCTTTAGAGCCTCTTATGCTGATGGATGGCTACCAGGGCCAGCCTTACAGAATCACACACTAGTTTGGGAAGGATGACTGGAGGTCGTGCAAGTCCAACTTCCCTCCAAGAGCAGGTTGCTCAGGACCTGTTGAGTTTTTCACCATCTCCAAGAGATTCCAGAACCTCTCTCAGTACCTTCAGGTCACACTTATGGTGAAAAAAAGATTTTCTTCATATCTAATCACAATTTTCTTATGTCCTAACTTGTGTCCATTGTGTTGTACCCTACTGCCTATTCCCCTCTACGATAAAAGTACCAGCTCTGCAGACAAGGGGAGAGCAGTGGATGTCGTACCTGGACCAAGTGGAGCACTACAAGTCTCTATACTGGGACTGGTGTGTTTAACATTTTTACCTCAGAGAAGTGCAAAGTTCTGCACCTCTAAAGGAAGAGTTCCTTGAAATTATGTCAGCTGAGAACTGACTGGCTGAGGAGCCGCTCTGCTGGAACAGACCTGGGGGCTGTGGCAGACAGCCAGCCAAGCATAAGCCAGCAGCATGCTCTGGTGTTCCTGCTGAGCTGCACTCAGAAAGAGAAGTGACTCTCTCCACTTCGAAAGGCTCCATTCAGAATCCCACATGCAGTTTTGGGCCCCCAGTAAGTGGCACTGACAAGCCAGGGCGAGTTCAGTGCAGGGCTGTCAAGATGGCTGGGGACTGGATCACATATTCTGTGAAAAGGTGAAGGAACTGGGTTTGTTCAAGCTGGAGAAATGGAGGCTTTGGTGGGAGTTAACAGCAGCTTTCCATTAATAGAATGGAAATTTCTGAGGAGGTTATCAAGGAGAAAGGGCCAGGTTCTTACAGTGGTCCATGATGTAAGGACAAGTCAATGAGCCTAAGTTGAAACAGCAGAGGTTCAGACTGGAAATAAGAAAAAAAAAATCACTGTGAGAACAGCTAGCACTGAAACAGGTTGTGCTGAGAGGCTGTGCATCTCCATCCTTGGAGACTTTCAAGAACAGACCGAATAATGCTCTAAGCAACCTGGTCTGATCTTCTAGACAAACCCGAGTTGAGCAGAAGGCTGATTTAGAGAGCTCCTGGAGTCCCTTCCAACCTGAATTATCCTATGATCCTACCCCATGCATCTCCAAGAAGTGTCTTGCTCCACTTTTTCAACACATTCTCATTTGATAAATTTAGACAGCAATTAGCTCTCCCCTTAGCCTTCTCTTCTTAAAATAGCCTGCTCTTCTAAATAAAGCCATTTGTAGGACCTGCGCATAAAACAGGGAAATACCCACATCCATCAGAGAAAGGAAAAAAACCTCACCCAAATACAGATGTGGAAAGAGTAGAGAACAACCTAAATATAAGCACTGTGAATACAGTCCAGTAAAAGGCCTGAGTGGTGAGAATAGTGAATTGGGGAAAGAAATTTGGGACTGAGAACAAAGAAACTCCTTCTATGATCCAAGTTCCCTGTGTTCAGGGAAACTGGAGTTTGACTACTCTGTCATTTATTCAAACACATCAAAGAAGCTACTTCATATAACCCTTTTTTCCAGCTACCTGGAACAATAATAATCTGAGGTTTTGGATAATTGACTGGGTCAAAAGAAGTAAGAGGCATTCTGGAGTCTTTGACCCTGACAGGAGCTGCATTTCCCCCTCCAAAACATCCCCATGCATTCTCCTCACTTTCATATGCAATAGTCAAAAGCAAATCGTCACTAATCAGGAAAGCTACCCGGAAGAAACCAGAGGGTCACTGACACTATTCACAAAATTCAAAGTTTGTATCATAAACCGTTCTTTAATGTTTTTTCTAGGAGACAGAATGTTTTAGCTAGTACTTTTCCAAATGAGTCACTAACACCCTTGTCTTAATTCTGCAGCTGCTGCTAATTTGAAGTGCCAGCCTTCTCCCCCCTTTCCCCAGAATGAAATAAAATATCAATGTTGCACTGTGCTGAAAATGGAAAGTTAGCTGTAAGACTGTGCTACAAGGCCTCTGGAAGTTTCATTTACATTTGATTCTTCCTTTCCTCCCAAGCCTATACCTAACTTAAGCCCTCTCAGCAAATTATTTCACACTTACCTCCACAATCATTGGTCCTAAGAATGAAAGACATACTCAAAGGGTTTTTTAACACTTAGTGCACCAACACCTAACACAATTTGAAACAACAAAAGAGAAGATAAAGTCATAGAAAAATTATGTTAACAGTTATCTGCATTTATGTGTAATTAGCAGATTTTGGTAACCTAAGAGCCCTGTTGGCCAAGGCCCCAGAAAACCTTTTATCCAGAAGAGCTACACAGCACCACTGTGTCAGACAAAAGTGAGACCCAAGAGGGTGGACTTCTTTTGGAGACAACTTCACCCATAGCCATCCAAATCTCAAACTTCTTAAGTATCTCATTGGCTGCTCCACTGTGAAAAGGTACTGCAGCTGGGGGGTTTGGGGTTAGTTTTCAGCCAGACTGGTTTCTTGATTCAGCTCATTGACTGATCATACAGGGCCAGCACAGGGGAAGGGAGAGGAATGGGTTGCTACAAGCAATGGGGGAAGACAAGATTGCCCTTTTTGGCTCTGTGCATAGTTATGTAAAATTAAAGTGATTATGTAGCTACGGCCTCAGGGATAGAAGAGGTCACAGATACTACCACAGCCTATAAACGGCTGTGGAAATTGTGTCAGTGTGTGTTGCCAAGAGACAAGGACAGGAATTCATTTCTTAACCTGTTGTAAAATCCACAAAGTGAAGCCTGTTCACTCCACCTCTCTAGAAAAGATGAATACTTCCCTCTCAATGCACAAGAGTCACACCAAATATTTTGTGTTCCACTTTGTATCAGTAAGCTCTGTGTATCTACCTTGAATGATTATGAAGCATTTCTCACAGGCCTTACACGCATGCTGAGATTTCAGAAATTTATCTTAAATATATTTTGAAATATTTTCATCAAGTCGGAGCAACTGAGACTATATGTGCTCTTACAGTCTCAGACCACGAACAAGAACAGAGTGCTCCAAAAGCTACCATGGAACAAGTGAGCTGTGTATCTGGTTATACCCATGTCCAAGCTCTTTGTCTTCCTCAATTCTGAGATAACAAAATTCAGCTCAGAACTTACTGAAATAACATTTAAATGCAGATCTTGGTATTTTCAGATGAGGAAGACTAAGAAGATGCATGAAATCAGATAATAATTATCGTCTATTAACCACAGTAAATATGACCTGAATCTGTTGTGTGTCTGTTTTGACTGAAATGAATTAAGCTCAAATAGAACAGATTTTTATCAGCATGCTTTTCCAACATTTTTCACTTTTTTAGAAAAGTAGGAGTTTTTCCAGTAGAAATAGTTGTGAGTACTATTTTGCACAGCCCACAAAAAGCCTATGCAATACAACAAAAACAAGTATATAATTTTAGCTAAATCTGAGCATACATCTTCAAGGGACTATTTCTCAAACCAAAAGCATACTTTATTGAAAAACAATTTATTTTTTAAAACCATCGTTATTTGCTCGATTATGGAAGACTGAAACTGAAATACATAACTGTACCAAGCTATATTTTCCCATTTATTACTACACCTTCGTTCAAACTTCTTTACTACTACCACAGTCACATTTCTTTCATTAGGAGCACTGTGTTAGTAGCATCAACTACCTTTCTGAGTAAGAGTGATGCATCTACTATCAACATGGATAGCTTAAACTTTGTGTGCCGGTTTGGCCAAAATCTAGTAAAGTAGCCCCTGAGAGAAAACCAGGTTACAACCACCCTTCCTCCCACAGGGTTCGGGAAAAAAGAAAATTTTTCCTCGAAGGAAAGTGAAAGAGATAAAAACTATTTATTTTAACAAACACACAGGAAAAGGAGAATGATGCTGAATAATGAATTAAAACCCCCGCTATAGAGAGAAACCTGGGAAGATTTCAGAGTCCTTCTGTAGGTGTGGTCTCTCTCCTCCTCGGAGCTGGTCGGTGAGGGCGTGGGCCCAGCCCGGGGCCTCGGGGAGAAAATTCTCCTGATGTGTTCTGATGTTGTTGAAACAGTTCAGAACAGAAGAAGGGGAAAAAAAACCAAAATCCCAGGAAACAAAATTCAGCTCTCCATCTCACGCCAAGAGGGAAAAAAAACCAGCTGGCTGAAGAAAAAGCAAGCAGGGTGCTCCCTTCGTGCCTTCCGCAGTCAGACAAACACTGAGGAGTGTAATCTCTGTGTCCTTGAGAAGCTGCTTTGGAAAGTTCGTCTGTTTTTTTTTTTTTCAAGCTCAATTTAAAGGCACAGAAAAGGCACAATATTACTTTTTGGGCATAGAGCATGATAGGGGATACACATGATAGAGTCATCCCAAGACACTTTGCTACTTGGACTTCAAAGCAGATGAAAAATTGTGTCCAAGGTGTTTTTTGGATGTATATACTACGCAGATATGTTTCTTAAAGGTATTGTTTTACAGAATAATAGATTTAGAAAACAATGCTTTACTACATTGTATTATTCTTCATTGGAAAATGTGAATAATTTTGCCTACCTTTTCTTTGTTCTTTCAACACTGAGTGGAAGCTCAGAAATTTACTCAGGAAATTTCATCCTTGAGACTGAGACCTAGAGACTGATTCTCTAACTAGTAGCAAACTATTTAGAAGTATATAGCATGCTCAATTCTGGTTTAAAAGTAATGAGGAAAAAACCCTACTATTATTATGAAGAGTATCAGCTGAGTTTTGAAAAAAAAACATACTTTAAAGAACTGCTTTATTCAAAGAAAATTAGCTTCTCCCCCCACAAACTTATTGCACACCTTTCATGACTGCCTTGGGATCCTGGCTGAAGGTAAAGCTAGCAAATACACTAGCACAAATCAGACATTGTGTAATTCTGGCCTCTTACAGCTGTTGCCTACCTACTGGATATAAACTTCATAGACTCAAACCTGGTGCCTGGAGGGGGTTAACAATGAAATACAAAAGGAAAACAGCACTGAACAAATGTCTCAAGACCATTTCAAGTCATAGATTGGTTTATCACTTTTCTGTATAAGTCAGTCCCATAAGATCATCAGACTCAGGATCTGCTTGTATGTCTGCAGTAGAGTTACTACAGAATCACAGAGAGGGACCAAGATTTTGTTGACATTTGTTAAATGAGGCAAATCACACAGTATCAAATTAAGCCCCAAGCATGGTGTACTCTAGGGATGAGTTTAGTCTCAAACTTCTAGAAACTACAAAGCTAATAAGAACCTGTAATTTCTACCATTATTCAGTGGAGAAAATATTTTTTACTTTGTCATTTGAAAATTCAGTCTGTAGCGTGTGTATATTTATACCATTCCTCTCTGTAAGGAGGTTAGATTCAGGGAGAAAAGTTGTGGATTTTTAAAAACTCTTTTTAAAAGATTCCCTAGGAGAAAAACACAAAATTAACACACCTTATGGATACCATCGCTGCTTTTCCTTGATTCCAGCCCCAATCACACAGTCTCTGTGTTGCACTCCCTAACTTTTGCTCCTCTGAAGATCACCATCATGTCATTGCAAATCACCTCCAAATTAAGCATGATCAGCATAACCCAACCATAAATCAAGGTTTTAGTAAAGGTTGCTTATCTGAAATCAAAGGCAAAACTCATGTTGACTTCAATGAAGCCAGTCTTCGAGATGATGGTGCTGTGAAGTGTTTCTACATTTCATGTTCCTTTATCAGAGTTATTTAGAGAGTTACAACGATGATCATTAAAATACATTATATGAACACCTGCAGAGCTTTGTACGAACTTTGCTTAACCCATTTCGAGACAGGCTTTTGCATATATAAGAATTATTCCAGCAAGAGTTTCTAGAAATACTTTCTGAAGGGCATATTTCTAGTTCATCACAGGCCACCTGAACTGAACTTTAGACGTTAAAAGTAGCTATAACTGGGACAAGGACAGAGATGCCCCTCACAAAACAAGCTGGCTGGAACAATTACATAGAACAATCTTTGTGACCAGTGATGAAAAGTTACTGGTCTGATGTATGGATGTAAACAGACGTTCCCAGCTTTGGACTGGGATGTTTGGAAGAAGAAGAAATGCTCTTTCTAGGTAATACTCTTCATTTCTCTCTATTTTTCATCCTCTGAAATAAAGTCAGAGGGATTACCTTACCACCAAAATGCTCAAGTATTTCCTAAAATTGGTGGATTTTACAATTCTTTCCCTTCCACAGTATAGTACATTTTTTGAAGGAATTGTTTGGATAGTTGCACAATAAACCTCCAGCCTGGCTGGAATGGGAGAGAACACACTCAAGACGCTGAAGAGGGTAACAGGATCAGGTAACTCTGTGGAGACGAAAAGTTTGCCTGCGACTAACCTGTGGGTTTTTTCTTTTATTTTAATGAATTTCTAAGCTTAGTGAAGAACCAGAGAGATCACAATTATGGACAATTAATACAACTTTCCAGAACACAAAATGTGCAAATTACTTTTATCCAACCTTATAAACTTATGTACTCTGCTTTACTGTAAACTTGTCTTTTACTATGTACAGATTTTGCAGTCTCGGTGCATAAGGAATAAATCTAACTAAACTGATTAGAATTAGTAATCATATATGCTGATGAAAATCAGCTCATAAGCTACTGAAACTTTTTAAAGGGTGACAGATCTGTGCTCGGTGCAGACTGCAGCGCCAAGGTACACATTAGCAGCAAACAATTAGCAGGTCCTACCTCTTCTGCTTTAGAAGCAGAAGGTTCTACATCAGTCTATTAATTTCATATACTGACACTAAACTGCAGCTTATCCACTGTCTGCTAATAAGACAATTTCATGTATACTCTGCTTAATACTGTTAACTGATTTCTTTCTTACTCTGCCATCAACAGGCTTGGGTAAAAATTAAGCGTTTCCATTTTAAGGTTTGCTCTCAACAACCCAAGAACAAAGTTTTGACATGGCAGAATCTGCCGGCTCACTACAGTTTATATCGATCTACAGTCCTGCCTACAAACCTACACAACTTCTAGAAATATTAGTTCTTCTCAGAGCTGCCAGGGCACCAGTTTTGCAGCTACCAATGATAAAGTTCAAAGACCACTTGAAGATAATTTAGCAAGATTCACAAGACTTTGTTAGTTCTAGGTTTTGTTACTTAATACCATACAAAATAACTAGAATTCAAGTATCACACAGGTATTATCTACAGCTATTAAATGCTTACACTTTAGATAAGCCATTCTATCTATAGGAAATGTTGCCATCTACGAACTCTCTCTTATACAAAGAGCTTTCCTTTATGATACAGAAGCCTACTAGGGGAATTAGTCATATTGCCACATAACTCTCCAAGGGAAAACCAGTAATACAGTTAGTTATCACAGTTTAGTTGTAAACTGCTGTGTGCATTGTGACCCTGAATTCCACTTGATATGGGAAAACAAAACATAGATGCACTTTTATTTCTTACTTGACCAACGCAAACAGATTGTGGCCTGGACATGTCTCTATACATTTGTATCTGTTTATGTGTACTCTGTCTTGTTAAATATTACAGTACTCTGCCTGGCACAGCCAGGTTTTACTCCTGGGCAGCACTGGTAGAACACACGTAATCTTAATGAAAATAATTTTCCAAAATGTTGAAATACAAAATCTCTCAATTATAAGTAAAGCTTTAATTATGGAAATGAAATAAAACTGAGTTGAAATTTGAAAAGCAATGTTACAGAAATATGCTTAAAGAAAACACCTAAACCATTAGAAACATCCAGTGAACTTGGACAATATTTTTGATGCTCTCTGACAAGCCATACAATGCTGCAATACAGGAACTGTCCTAAAACATACATGCATTAGAAGACACAAAAACTTAGCAGATATGTCAAACATATTCCAGAAAAAAAACTGTCCTAAAAATGAAGGTTTTGCAAGCTTCATCTTAAAGCCATTTCAAACTGTTTTCATTGCCATAATGATATTTCATATTAAAAGTCTTCTTCCAATGTTAATTTTGTTCATTTCATTTAAGTCCATGGTTTCACTAATCTCTTTTGATGCTGAGCTCCCTAAGAATAGGGGGAGGGAGGTGCTGAATCACAGCAAATGTTTATATTTCCTCACAGAATATATCACTGAACCAGCTTGAATACTTCATGGATAAGATTGTGAAGATCATAACAGTCAAATACAAAATCTGTTTTTTAAAATCTAAACCATATTTGTAGCAATTAAAATAGTTGACCATATCAACATTTTAACCTAAAGAGCCATTAGAAATGTATGCAATTTATCTAACAAGTAATTTTGAGTGCTCCACAGAAAAATCCATCTTCAAGAAATTCCTATCACCTCCTAGTTATTGATTTGCAGATTATTAGTCAGCAGATTTTCCATCATTATTTAAATAAGGATAAGATGAGAAGCAAAATTTCTGGTTTAGGAGATTTTCCTACCTCCCCCAGTGTAACCATGTATCATTATCCATCACTCATTCAGCAAAGGTGATCCATTTCTGTTATCACTTGTGTTTAATAAAAACCAAATATTTCTGCAGACTTACTGAAATAATGGACATAGAGTGGACAGTGGGCTGTTTTGGAGCCCAAAGAATAGAACACCTAAAAACTATGAATTAAATTAATATTTCTACATGTTTAGAGAGGCTCCATAGTGGGAAGATTGCTTATATTACTGGATTCTGCATACTTGAGTATCAAAACTTACAGTTACTGGTCCTTGTATCTATACAAAGGAGGCACCTATTTTTCTTTTATTTTTTTTATAAAATCAAGAGCTCTGAAAACAGGAAACTTTCACTGGATCTCAGATATTTCATTTCATGTGTGTAGGTCAAATGGCTCTGTGTTCTCTCTGCTGAAACAGAGCAATGTAATTTCAGGTTGTATAATTTTATAGCAAAGACTGCAAGACAGTTTGAAGTTGTCATTGACTGTAACACAAATCGATATTAAATTATCTGTACAGGAAACATTTTCAAAAGATGGTCCATCATGCTTTCTCAAAGGATCATGGATTTCTAGGATCATTCTTTACTAACTACTATAAGCTATTACAGTTTATCTCCCTCTTCAATTATTTACAGGTCAAAACAGCCAACTGATACTGCTTTATATATATTCCATGTTATGTACTTGGTTTGTAACTTACTATTGCCACGCAAAACCATGAAGATAAAAGTTTCTGAATAAAGACATTTGTTTCATTTGAGAATGTACATGTAGTCATACAGCTAAGTGATGCAAAAGGCTGTCCTTTAGGCATTCTACCTTTCTTTAAAAAATGCATTAAATATATATATATATGTAAACAGTACTGCAGTGATTACTCTGCAGCATAATCTTTAAATGGCTATAGTCTGTACATCTTTAGCCTGATGTTGATTACACATTTAACAGATTAGTCATTTCAAATCACCTTAAGACCTTCATCACATTTCTATCAATTGCTATATATATGAAAGCACATTGCAAAGCCTCCTCATTGCTGCCTTGTAAAATGTCTCACGACTGTCAAATGGAATTTATTTCTCAGCCAAGGAGTATAAAATACATTTCACAATACAGTAACACAAACACAATAAAAAGAAGAGCCTATCAAGTGTGCAGATAAAGGGAAGGGAATTCTTTCCTCTCATTACCAAAGAGGCAAGACACTTCAATAGCAAAAAAAAAGAAAAATCACAACCAAACCCCACACCACGGTTATAACCTCTAAAAAAAGTTCACACATTGAAGCCTCATATGGGTCTGTTTTGATTTGTGAGGAGTGTCACTGGTGGTTGGAAAGGCTTATGCTAAATGTTCCAGACAGCTGATGCAACCACCTCTGCATCTGCCAGTTTGCAGCATGATGCTTCTAGAGCAGTGGGGCTGGCTGCCCTTTAAGACTTGAAGGAGAAAAGGAAAAAGGTGGAGATTCTCCACCGCAAGAACTACTAACATGCATATCCCCGCAAAAAGCAGCTACCCGTCTACAACATTAATCATCAGGAGCTGGACCCTTAATGCGTTTTTTAATCCAGTTTGAAAACTGCGAGGTGGCAGCTCACAAAGGTCCAACTCCACAGACAATGAGTACCCACCCGAGTCCGACAGCTCCCCCAATGCCCGTATTTAATTAGAATTAAATACGGCCATCCCCATCGCAGCAGTAAGCACGCCCTGCCACCCCTCGGGATGTCACAGCACCCCCGCCGCGGTTGAGGCACGGCCACGGCAGCCCCAGCCGGCCGAACTTCGGGTCCTCTCCCCGCGTTCCAGGGGCTGCGCTGGGCGAAGGCAGCGGGAGCGCGGCCCGCAGCGCTCCGCTCTGCGGCGGAGTGGCCGAGGACGTGGTTGGGAAGAGGAAACACATCGAGAGCCCTGGGGAAGAGGAGGGACCGACAGCGGGAGGGGGAAGGCGAGAGGGGAGTCGAGTCGGAGACTGCACGGTCGGGAGCGAGAGGAAGCAGTGGAAGCGCGGCGGGGGCTCCCGGGGCGGCGGCGGGCGGCAGGAAGGGGCTGTCGGCTCTTTCCTGTCTCCGTCCCCCGGTGCAACCGGACCGCCTCCCCCGGGCCGTGCCCCAGCCGCGGAGCCCCCGCCCGGGCTCGGCCCTGTCCGGCCGCCCGGAGCCG
>VZTD01002597.1:4343142-4406616 GCA_013397725.1 Rhagologus leucostigma
GGAAGAGGAGGGCTGCAGGGGCCGTATCTCGCCCGGCTCGGCTCTGACCTAATTAGCCTGGTTGTGCTTTGTTATCGCCTTTCCTCTTTTGTGCATCCCGCTGCTGAGCAGCGGTGCAGGGCACAAGCTGGAAGGGAAAACTGGGTACAATTTTGGAAAACCAAATTTGGCTTCAGTTCTGCCTGACGGTACAGGGTCCATCTATCTGCCGGAGCAGAAGAGACTGCAGTGCTAAAATCAGTTTACGGAGCAGCAACCACAAAGCCAAACCAAATTCTCTGTCTGGCCCACTGCGCGTTCTTAAATTTGTACTTTAGCCAGTGGTGCTGAGTTCTCCAACAGGAAACATTCCTGTTGTAGACAATAGTAGCTATATTTTTTCACTTGAATATTTTCTCTGTGAAAGCTAATTTCCTGAACATTAGAAGTAGGGACCGGCAGCCTACTATGCTCTACTGTTGTTTGTAAAAAACCCACTTAGTCCAGTGAGATTACTTCTGACAAATCCATCTCTTTTCAACCCAAAGATAAGCTGATTTTCAGAGCATTAAGCAGATGCCATTTCTTTGTCACACTAATCACAATCATTTTTGTCTTGCAGCACTGTGATTAATAAAACATGTATGTAAGGTCCACCAAAACTCCCGAGTTTATTACGATCAGCCACACTAAATATGGTAATAGCAGAAAGAAATATTAAAAACCTGAAGGATGTACAGGCATCCCAGTGTGATAGCAAAGGCAGCCTTTGTGCAGCTGTGAATCGCTGGTGCAGTCTGAGCAATGAGAGGTAACTGCAGATATTCTTCCAAATTCCAGCTGAGCAGAGGACAATTACGCAAATGACATTGCAGCTCTCCTTGCTATCTATTAAGATCACTTTAAAAGTTTTTTTGGGGGGGAAGAGAATTGTACATGCTTTGTGGTCCACACAGATTAAAGGACCAGTTGCATCTTTAGGAGAAGGCATTTTCTCCAGAAAAGGCATGGGAGCTTTTGGTTGGGTTTGGGGGGTTTGTTTGGATTGTTTTGGGGTGGTTTTTTGCTTGTTAGCACACAGCTAGAATGACTATGAAAACAGGGAGAAATACAGAAAACATATAAGTTGGTAATGTCCTCTGTGAGGGGAACAAAGATTAAAGCTAGGGAAAATCTGAGCAGAACAGAAATATCCGGCATTTGAGGGGGTTAAGAATGTGCATCTGGAGAAGCTGAAATGGCCATGGCTAAAATCAGCTGTCTTCTGTTTACTGGTGTTTATGCAGTGGAAAAAGCATATATGCAGCAATTATCTCTAAAGAATGCCAGGTAACATGGCTCCAGGGTAGTGCATGGTCAGAGGATAACAGAAATGAAGTTTCAGAGCTTCATGGGGAAATGTGTTACTACAGCCCAGATACGTGAGGATACTCTTGTAGACTGCTTTGAGAACTGCCAAACTGTGGTCTGAAGTTCTTGGTTGAACTACAAAGAATGTGGTGCTGGCCTCTCGTAAGTTGACAGGTTACGGGTGCTAGTACGCTTAGTTTTCTTCAGAGAAAAACAGAACAAGAAAGAAGAAGAAATAAAGACTGGTAACCGATGGATGCATTTTGTGGAGATTTTCCTCAGGAGAAGGAAAGAATGAGATCTGAAAGAAAACAATATACTGAAGACATCTGGAAATGAAGAGTGTTTTCCTAGAATCCATCTTCATGTAAACAGCAACTGTGGTTGTCACAAGTACATTGTGCAATCCTGAATGAGGAGAGAAGCATCCAGAAGAAAAAAAAATCTTTAGGAAATGAGGAGAGGGGAAATGCAGCCTCTATCATTCCAGCATTTACAACTGCAATAGTCTCCAGCTTAACTGTGTCAAGTTACTGGTAATGGCTGATGGCTGCCAGCGAGAGGAGCAGCAATGCACTCTGCCACAACAGCTCCTGGAAGTGATGAAAGAACAAATCTGGCTAAGAGAGTATTTGATTTCAACTGTAACAGCTAAAACTGATCTCCAAGTTCCTTCCCAGTCTCTCCTTGCAGAGACTTAGAACTTTCTCAAGCGAAGTCTTTTGCTCTAAAGATTAATCTCATCCCCAAACAAGTGTCACTGATAATGTAATGATGAAACCAATTTGGTTCCATTTTCAACAATAATATTTTCTAATTAAAGATCTACTTCCACTGGAATATCTGTGAAGCTGACATCAAAGAAGTTTAAAATTCATAGTTTAATATTTACCATTGAATTTAAAAAATAAGCCTGCAACTTAATACTGCAAACTTTTACAGTGCAGTGATCCCAGTGATGATTAATGAGAGTTTGCAAATAATACTCAGTTTTTATTAAAAAGAGGTTAGAAGATTTAATTATTTTATTGGAATCACTTACATGAGCTTCAGCTACAGTATTTTTTATTTTTTTTAATTATATTTAAGGTGCTTACTGTATTAATCGATGAAGAATTCTTGGGTCGAAAAAAAATCAAATTTAGCATCACACAAGGCAATCTCTGCTTCTGTCTTTTTAATACCTTGATTATTCAGCCAACTTAGTAATATGAATGCAAGTTGTGCAATACAGTCAGAACGGCATTGCAGATGAAACTTTAAACCAAATTACTAATTTCTTAGCTTTGTATACTAATGGAAATGTTTGGATTTAATTACTTACTTTATGTTAATTGCAAGGGCAAATAAAAACTTTTAAATTGAAACAGTTTATGCCGTCTGGCAGTACTAACTCCTGTCATCGTAACTAAATACTCACAAGGTTTAGAATGCTTCCCCCATTTATGCACTACACATTGTACAGGGTTAAGAAGGAGGATAAACACTGAAGTGTGTTCTGGAAGCAAGTAGATACCCAAAAGAGTAAAAAGGTGACTTCCTACAAAATGTTAAGGAAAACAGTACTCCGTAATTTTGCCATGGCCAGAGTTCACTGAGTATTGATGGAACAATATTAAATTCTACTTTTTTTCCTTTGCATTACTTCCTTATTGTGGATATTCTCTAACTGGTCAGGAGTGATTAAAATATGATGAAAACACAGTTGGGTTCTTGCTGCAAATGCCTGAGAAGCGCTGTACGTGCTGCCATGTCAGAGGAGTTTTAGGGCAACTCAGCTGAACCAAATCACTGGTTATGCCCTGACTCTGATAGTGTTGTAAGAGAAATCCCAATCATGCTTTACAGATTAACTTAAACATAGGAGATCTACCCTAAGGCAGAAAAAGTCAAATGCAATGCAGAATAGGAGGGAAATGTATTTAAACCATCTCACTTCAGGAACCAAGGGAACTGCTGTACTCTGCACCATTTGTGGTCTTTGCACTGGTTGAGCTGAAAGAGACAGACATGTTTATGCTGAAATGGTTACTACTATGACACAGTCAGGGATATTTGAACAAGACTTTTTTTTCTGGTTAAGATACTAACTTGAGTCTTGGGAGATCTCTCCTCAAAACCAGATGTACCACAGCATGTGGGTGAGAGGGTGAGCAAGTCACTAAATTACCCTGTGCCTTACTTCTGTTTGCAAACTGTGTCAAACATTCACCCCGTTCTTTGCCTGCGCAAATCACTCGCTGAGAATCTGCCGATTGTGATTCACAGAAAAAGACTAAAACAAATAGAAGCAGTGGCAGTGCATCTGTTGTGGATGCAGAGAGGCCAGGTACTGCATTCTAATTCACATACAAACGTTAACAAACCAAGAATCTATTTTACATCCTCAGACAGAATGTTAGGGCTACAGAAATGCAGCGCAACTCCTTTACTCTTCCCCACGCCTTCAACACACACTGTTCCAATTACTTGCAGAACCTCCTTGTTGTAATGCCACCCTTAGCTCCATCACAGGGCCTTGACTGCTTTGCAACACAAATGAAAGACTCTTCAATTTAGGTCGCACTAGGCCACACTCAAGCACAAAGGCTAAATAAACGGCCATTGTTCATGGGCCACCAAGATGAAAAGCACTTGATTGTTGTCATCAATTAAATCAGCTCTCTAGCTTTAGTGGCTATTAACCCTTTCAGCAAATTCTTAAATATTTATTTCAACTGAGTGAGTACAATTCTGTACTTTTACAGTAGCTCCCCTGGTGTAACAGCATTTCCCTGGAACACTGCTGAATGTAGCGTGCCCTTGTTTATCCTTACAGCTGAGCCACGCACTGCACTGGCTCAGCTGCTCCTGACAGCTGCAGGCACTGTAATTCACTTCTGAAAATCTACAGGGCTATACACTATTCTAAGACTGTGCAAGTGAAGTATTTAACTGGCACTAACATACAGGCATTTAACATGCTTCTGGATATGAGCCTCCCCTTTCATGGTTTCATGTGCACCAGGCAATGCTCCCACTACTGGCAATGGACGCCCACAAAAGATGCCACCACACTGCTTTTGAAAATGGTTTGTGTTTGCAACTAAACATAGCACCATGAATTCGGGTAATAACCTTTTCCTCATGTTTAGATAGGTCTGGAAGAATCCTTTCCCACATAAGCACCCCACTTTCTGTATTTTCTATATTCTGGTTTGCCCCAAGATGCCCAGCTAACAGAGATGATTGCACACTAAAAGAAATTTGTTTTTTTTCCAGCATGCTTCATAAAACCTTGGGAGTCACCTCTTGCTGGTCCAGCTCTATAGATCTATTTAATACATGTTTTATGTAAATAGTCTTCTCACTGATGGCAAAAGTGAGTTGTATTACAGGACTATGTTCACTCTAGGGTGAAGGTAGTTAAGAATCCCACTTTTATCCATACATTATTTATCAGAAACTTCCATCCCATGCAGTTCCTAACTATCCTGGAGTCTCTCTGCCAATACAGTCTTCACTGTGCGAGCAGATGAACAAGGAACAGAATAATTGTATCTCTATAAAATATTGACCAGCTATGATTCTTTCATTGGGACTTTCCCTTTCAATTTTCTCATCTCAGTTTCAGGGCATTATTTGACATTCCTTCCCTCTCTCTTCAAACACCAAGCCCAGCCTGCTTTGGCTGCAGCATAAGAATAATTGTGACTGTCTTTTTACCGGCTTGACCAACCAACCATGGTTGGTCCTGATGGAATTCAAACCATTGATTTTAAACATTTGTAGATAATTTGGAACAAACATCTTTTTTTTCCTGCCATGCAAACAAAAATTGAAAGTTTAATTAACACAGACAACATCCACCTTATTTCTGAAGACTTTAGTTACATATTGCACTGTCTTTGGCATGCCTTAAGCAAGTGAAGGATACATCCTTCAGGCTTCATTCTAAAATGACCCTAAATGCCCCTAAATTTTCCTGTTTTTGGAATAAAACTATTCCAAAGCACAAAATGTCCACCTTCCAATCTACACGCAGTTGTATTTTAGACAAGTTCTACAGCTTATAAATCATCTAGCAAGGCTTCCAATGTCTCAAACTCCTCCTGCTGCTTTCATCGCACACAGCAACACCTTGAGCTGCCCCACACCTTTGTGTGATCCCACCCAAGGGTGAGCTGATTTAATTCAAGCGCTGGCAGGCAGATGGCCCAGGCTGAACCCCACCTGTGCGCTCTCAAACGGAACACCAGCTTCCTCACCCTTTCCCACCTACTGACTTTCAAGCAGCTTTCAGGCTCATCCTACCTGTGACCTCTGCTCTACCATCACCTTTCACTGAAATCGCTACTAGGCTTCAAAACCCGTGATGGCATAAGGGATGATGAAGGTGAATAGGGAGAACAATTGCATGAACCTTATTTCCTTAAGAAAGCAAATGAATAATTCAAAAAGCATAGGCAATTTACCCATAATCAAATATATAATATTAGGTTCTACATTTTTGATGCCTTAAATTTGTAATTTAATGGAACTAGAGAATAAGTCATTTTAATGAACTTTTAAAAACCCTTTGCCACATGAACCAAACACAATATGTATCTCAACAGATACCTATCAGTGCTATTTTTATTTGATTTTCTTTATACAGAGAAAACATCTCGCTCACAAAAGGACCAGACCACATTGCCATTTTGAACTGGTCCATGTATTTGAGCTTCATTCACAGTTTGTCATGTTTATCACAAACTATTTGTGAATGCTGGACACTCAGCCTGTGTACAGGCAGATTAACACAGTGCAATACATTGTCAGAGCTAAAAGGTGATGTGTCTTTACTGCATGATTCAAAAAACATTAAAGTGTCAGCACCCTTGATCTGCTGTAAAAATGGAAGCTTCTTCCTTGGCTTTGAATCCATCTCTTCGGTCTAGATGAAATGCCAGCTCTTCAGTCGAGCTGGGGTGATTCATTCCAGCTGATGACCCTGCTGTGGAAGCCCCAGCATTCCCTGCTGAAATAGTCCTCAAGTCATGCAACACTGACAAAGCAAAGTTGAGCAACTTCATTTATTTTCCTCTGTCTGGCAGACAGTAATGCCAGTGCTGATGGGAATTTGTGGAACTACGAGCAAAGCCCAGCTAGACGTCCCACTAATGGCGTATTTCTCAGGGGATTAAAAAGTTTTCTTATTTCTGAAAATTGACAGAGGAAAAATGTCAATCCGATAAATTGAGATTCTTCTGGGTCCATTTTGTGCTGTTTCAGGACATGCCAATTTACATGCTAGTGTGACTGAGAAGACAAACACTTTTCCATTTAATTACAAACATTTATGATATTTATAAGCCATCCTTTTACTGTACTGTGATAATGTCAGTATTTTTTTGATTCATCTTCACAATACTTTTCTGAATCCATTTTTTGAGTGCATTCACAGACATGAAACTGGGATGAGAAAGGTCTGTGTGACTGTTACAAGATTATAAAGGACATAAATTTTGTTGCAAACAATAGAAATAAAATAACAATGCATATTAGAAAAAAAACCCCATAATTTTGGATTTTCTCATTCCAAGGCTAGTTCTCCAGTTCTGGGCCACGTTAATGAGTTTGTTTTTTCTAACACAAAGAAGTGAATACACTAATAAAAGCTTTGAATTCTCATCTGTAGATTTAACTGCTTTGTATCTTTCTCGTTTCCAAAACTATGAGTTTCATCTTAATATAGTTCTTCCCTTCCTTAGGATTTCATGCCTGTTTGAAACATTGTTGTATCGAAAGAGGGTTTCAGATAGACAGCAAAATGTTCTTAGCGTTTAAAAACCTTTCCAGTTCTTGTGTTTCACAACAACTCTTTATAAACCAATGTGTATTTATTTTGCTGGAAAGTTACCCAAATAAAAATATTGCATTTGCAGTTCTGGTCTCTGGGGCTTTAATCCACTGAGAAACTTATGAAAGTACTCCCTGATTGTGGGATAATATTTCTATCAGATGCTAGCAGTATTTATTACATCATTTTATGAATTTTGACTCTTTTTAAAAATAATTTGTTGTTTATAAAGCACTTTTGCTTCCATTTTCACTAGGGAAGGCACAAAGACATCAAATCTCCAAACATATGTTCCTAGGGGACCTAAAAACTGTAAATAAACAAGGCAAAGTCTGAGCTGTAATCAACACATCTCTAGCAATGAAGAATGTTAATAACTTTTCCTCAGAGGACTTAGAGACTAGCAAGTATTTGATAAACCTTGCAATTTATAGGTTTGGTATTTCATACTTTAGTACTGGCTGATCAAATATGTTAGCAATTCACAAAGGTTTTATAGTTTTAGTTTATTATAATTTCTAGTTCACTTACAACCTCAGACTCCCTACAAAACCTAAGGAACAAGGGCATGGTGACAACAGCTGTAGGGCAGAATTTTCAGAATATCACACACAGTTCTGCGCATGGGACAGCTCTGCTAGGCAGGAGCAGCAGTGTCTTGGGCAGAACAGCATGTGGGAAATCTGGATACTCAGACCTCACAGCCTGCAACTTCCTCTCAAGGGGGAGAGAAGGGGCAGACACTGATCTCTACTCTGGTAATCAGTGACAGGACCCGAGGCAACGGCAAGAAGCTGTGTCAGGGGAGGGATAGGTTGGATATTTTAAAAAGCACTGGAACAGGCTCTCCAGGGAAGTGGTCACAGCACCAGTTTGACAGAGTTCAGGAAGCATTTGGACAATGCTCTCGGGCACATGGCGTGACTCTTGGGAATGACCCTGTGCAGGGCAGGGAGTTGGACTCGATGATCCTTATGGGTCCCTTCCAACTCATCGGATTCTGTGATTCTGTGAAGTAGCAGTTCCTGATGCCTCAAGAACAGCCTTCGTCAGGCGGTGCCTCTGGTCGGGTGTGACAGTGGGAACGGACCTCTGCCTGGGGGTCGCAGCCGCCAGCGACCCCCCCGGCTCCCGGCCTGTGCTGGCATGCCTGGGGAAGGCATCCCGGGCGGTGCGGGGCCGTTCGGATGCCGGGCGCTGGCAGCACTCCCGGCGCTGGAGCCGCTCGGATGCCGGGCGCTGGCAGCACTCCCGGCGCTGGAGCCGCTCGGATGCCGGGCGCTGGCAGCACTCCCGGCGCTGGAGCCGCTCGGATGCCGGGCGCTGGCAGCACTCCCGGCGCTGGAGCCGCTCGGATGCCGGGCGCTGGCAGCACTCCCGGCGCTGGAGCCGCTCGGATGCCGGGCGCTGGCAGCACTCCCGGCGCTGGAGCNGCTCGGATGCCGGGCGGGCCCCGGGGGCTCCGGGCGCTCCCCGGGCGGGCCCGGGCCGGGAGCGGGGCACAGCGCCCCCTAGCGCCCACCGCGGGCCGGGATCCCGGGACACGCGGCTCCGTGCAGGAAACGCAGGGAACTCGGTAACGGCAAAAGCCCGAGGGATGCCGTCATCCGGATACCCGGGGAAACACCATTTCGGCCTTTTTTATTCCGTTTCTGACGTCTGAAACGTCGTTTGATGCTGGGAGGTGCCAGATGCTCCTCGCTCCCGGGGTGCCATGAAGGAGATCATTTCCCACGGGAGATACAGAGCACCCCGCAGATCCCACAGCATTGCTCCCTGCCCGGCTCATTATCAGCTCCATTAGCTGATGTTTTCTATTTCTATAAGCCTTCCAGACTTTGGCCTTTCCACGCGCCACCATGTTGACAGAATCACAGAATGGTTTGGGCTGGAAGGGACCTTAAACATCAATTTCCAGCACCCCTGCCATGGGCAGGGACACTACAACATCATTCTGAATGCTAAATAAAATAAAATAAGTCTTGTTCCTTATTTCTTATTTGTATTGAAAAAGAAAGACACAGCAGACCATGCTGAAAGCCCTTCTACCTTTTCATATTTTTTTTCATATTATTTGTTTTTATTGTGGTTACTGCATATAATACATTTAACAGTAGTTTCTTTAACTACTGATTGTATATTTTCTTACCAGCCCTGGACATTTTCCCCATCTCAGAATCCAGTTAAGTGTTCAAAACACCCACAAAGGAAGTCAAATTAATCTGAGAGAACTGAAAATTTGAATAATTAAAATAACTGAAATTAATACTTGTTGATTATATATTTACATAAGTATTTAACAGAACTAAGCAAATTCACCATATATGTTTTTACATATTTATACAAGATTTTAACCACAGCTGCCAGTTTTTAGTACAGTGCACAGGTTTTTGTTACCAGTAAAAGGAAAAAAAATCTCTCTTTTTAAAATATAGACTGTTAAATCAGTGGATAGGTTGCTTTGTCCTTTCAATTTCAAATTTTTTCTTTCTTTCTGTCCAGTTATAGTACATTCTTAGCAGGATATAGTAAGACAGAGATATTACCTCATTTCTTAGCAGGATAGAGGTGCAGATATTCCTAAAGAATCACATGCAAAATGTGTGTATGAAACAACTCAGCTGGAAGCAGTTAAGCACATTTGTGTGCGTGATGGGTATTCTTGTAGGCATAAATAAACATGGACATCATCAACAAATGAGGGGGTCTGGTGGACTGTGGATTTTACAGGCCTTCAAACAGGGAGGAGCCTTTTTTCAAAACAGCATAGTTAAAATCAAAAGAAATTATATGTTTACATAAAGAATGTTGATATTTGACTTCACATTTCGGCTTGGCCTCTTCAGTTTATCAAAGGAAAAGATAAGACATGGCTCCAGTCACAGTTGCTCACAGAACTGCTCACAGACAAGACCTTCATAATGACCTTTCTTCAGTCTGCCATTCAATCATGGCATGATTCAAATCTAGGAGTTAATTTTTATGTCTCAATTTTTCCTTCCCTGTGTACATTCATGAAGCTGAGAAAATTCCTTAGGAAGGTTCATATCTTCTCACGAACAACATTTATTTTATTGCCAACAGGTAAGCATTACACGTCTTTTAACATGGGTCATTTGGCCTTGTCTTGTGTCTGATGATCCAATTCTTATGAATAGTCCTTTTCATGGGTGTGACAGTCACCCAGCTACTTTTACTTGCACAACTGCTTTCATGCTGCTGTCCCTGACAGTGTTTATCTCCCCATCTCTGATCCTTTCCTATTAGATTAGTTTAAATGGTTGAGGGATCAGAGATAAGGGGTCATCTATGCTAAGGTTCTTTAGATCTTAAAAATACAGATGCTACAATTTATGAAAAAAGTGAGTGAATAAGGTACCACTTTCATCTAGAAAATCTGCCTAAGTAGACAACTTGTAAAGAGCTTATTCATAAAGAGGAAGCTGATGTAGCAGACTCTGGACTCCATCCCTGTGGGAATAGACTGACTACCATGAAGATGGAGCACAGGATGCCAGCAAGCTGTAGATTTTTGTTTTAGTCACCTAAGCTCACACAGGATGGAAAAACTTTGCTTTATTTCCTCTGTGTCACTTTGTTGTTATAGTCTCCTGTGTTGCTGTAATGACGCCCTTCTCTGGGAAGAATACCATCAGGCACTTTTCTCTCTGGAGTTCTGCAGCTCTGGAGTTTGGTTTCTGAAAGTTACAGATTAAACAGCTGGGCAGAGGGGTGGACCTTACCTAGAAAACTGTTTTCCCTTACAAGCTCGTCACCCATGAATCTTTTCTTTCCCTTTTCACTTAAACACGCTCACAAACACAAAACCACCTAAATTAGACCTGACTCTCTTTCGGGTGAAGAGATGGAACACTACTTTGTTGGGTTAGAAAAAGAAGTTGCAATATACGCTCGCAGATAAATTATATAATGATCTTACTATCAAGTCTTGTCTTACACACAAAGGTAGAAAAGCACTGCTCTAAAACACTGGATTGTCCTGCATTTTGCATAGCATAGAACTCCATCAGACCTCTGTCAGAATAAGATTCTTGTAAGTCTTATGGATAAACATTTTTAATCAGCACTAGTGTTCACAGTAATAATTTGCCATGGATTTCTAAATTCTTACGACCTGTTTCTTCCTTTAAAAAGGTTCCTTGAGATGTCTGTCCCTTTCTCAGTAGCTGTGCACTCAACAGCAAGTAAAAATACTTTGTTGCACATTATTTGTACAAAAAATGAGAGAAAAGAGAGCTCCACAGAGGTATTTTTCTTTCCAAACCATCATGTTTGACAGTTCTGTTTTACATTTATGGAAGATTCTCAACAGTGCCTCCCCCCTAAATGGCTTGCCAGTGACCTATCTCAGTCACACCATAGAGAGCGAGCAAACTCAGCCTAAACTGTGATTTCCCAAGATGCTTATTTCATGGTTATTCCAGGAAATTAATTGGGATACATTGGACAAAAATCGCAAAGAAGCTGGTGAGCTGTGGTTGTCCCACTGAAAGAATAAATAAGCACAGGAGTTCAGTCTTCAAGGACAGGCAACAATTCAAAAGGACAAACTGGCATAATTTTAGGCACAGTGCTAATGGTAGGCAAACATAAAAACTCCCAGATCAGTTAGCATTTAGCATCCAGAAAGCTCAGTGGCTTTGTTGAACAGCTTTGGACCATGAAACTTGTGATATTTCTGCAGTGGTGTTAGCACTTCCTGGCTTTGGCAAGGCAGGAACTATTGCACAAAACAGCCCTTATCAGGGTATTTTGGTGCTGCCAGTACCAGAGCCAGCAAAACCCAGGAAGCCTCAGGCAATTATAATTGCTAACATGCAAAAGAAAAAAAGTGAAAGTCTCTGAATATAAAGAAAGCGTAAATTTAGGATGCTTTTTAAAAATTTAAACCAACAGAAGTCTACCCTGAATTAGTTTGTTTCCCCTTAATTTCAATAGTGTCATGCATTAAACTGTGCAACAGCAGAGAAACACTTGCCTTGTAAATATTTTAGCAGAAAACATGCTTTAAATAATTTGTCTTAGTGAAAAAACCCAGAACTGTATACATTACAAGGCAAACATCAATAAAAACACGTAGGGTATGGTAACAGTAAGGAACTAATAGATGTCCCAGCTACAATGTCATTATTATTCACTACATATTGGTGATGCTTTGTATAAGTTGTTTTATTTCTTACTTCAAAAAGAATTGCAATCTAAACTAACACAGACCCAGAACAGATGGTATAAACAGGGAAGGTAAAAGTAGAGAACAATAGACAAGCCCAATCTACATACATTCCATCTGTTTAAAATTAATGCTTTCATCACGTTTTGTTGGAGATAAAAATTAGTATCTCCACCTGGTCATGAGAGAAGTACATGGATGGACGGGAAAAATGCTGACACTGTGGTCTGCTTTCTTTCAACAAAAAAATATTGCCAGGCATCCTCACAGGAGTAGGAGCAGGTGAAGAGCTGATAGGACGAAATGTCAGACATTCTCCATAGCATTATCCCGACCATCCCACTAGGAATTTTGAGCGTAATTCAGTGATAATGTATAAGAATTAATTTTAGTGATTCATCCACCACAATGGGAATCTTCTGAACAGGGACAATGCATCCACGCTCTCAAGAAGAGAGAATAATTTCTGCTAAAACCTTACTTACTTTTCTTACTTTCTTACTTTTTAGCTTGCAACAACTCTTCAGTGGTGAAAAGCCTTATAGTTATGGGGTGTGGACCTGTCTTCAGAGCTGTAGAGGGCCTTTCAACAGCATGTGAGCATTCACTGATTAAAAGTACTTTACTTTGGCTTTGGTTGAAGGCAAAATCCAGAATAACTCAAAGTTAGTGTGTCCGCATCAGAATATGTAAGATAAATGAGAATGAGTGACATAGAGGGTGTAACCCTTTTAAAGCTCCTCTGCCTCTTCATTCAAGCTGCAAAATACGTGTTCTCCTGTTATAGCTGTCCTTGGTTCACTACTTCCTTACTAACAGCTTACAGCATTCAGAAACTGTGCAGCGACAGTTTCCTTTGTAAAGCACTTCCCAAAGGCCCTGGAGCAGAGTAAGATTTGCAGCACACTAGGAAAGAAGGCTCACATGCTTTCATACACGGGACAGATGCAAATATAAATTCATTAATGTAGGAAAAATTGAAGCCATGAAGTCCAGATCGACTTCTACATAGAGATCTCTACATAGATAGAATGGAAAACAAAAAAAATCTATGTCTTTCTGCGAAGTGGAAGAATTTGAGAGTGATGAGATGGAAAGAAAGAGGGCAAAACAGAGAAGTTTTTCAAAGTAATTTCATTATTGTATGTAGTTGAACAAAATCCAAATAGAATTCAAAGTATTCCATGAACAGCACACCTACCAAAGCTTGATTACCAGTATGTTTGTGCCTTGGAAACCTCTTGTCACCAACTTCATGTCCCTTACTGCACAAGTCCCGCGAGAAAGCCAGTTCCTACTGTGTTCCCAGCCACACATATTCCCTGACACTACCTCCACAGCATTCCTCTGCCTCCATCTACTGCTTCAGCCAGAGGCAGCAGATCTAGCCACTGGATCCTAGTCAAGAAAGTGCTTGCTGGCCAGGCAACGTTTGCTGATTGACTGGTGACAGTCTGACAGGACCAGTCGCTGCTGAGCTCTTTGTGCAGCCTCTCCCTTCCTGGGGGCACTGCTTGGTGTCTCTTTCCTTCTCCCTTTTTATTCATCTTATTTTCACAAAGCCCATTGGAATCCGATGGGTGGGATTTCTGCCTTTCTGCCTAATTTCAAGTAATCTTCCACAATTTCAACAGGGTTGAGGATTACTAGGGGATGCATACAGGGTGCAGCTTCAGAACTTTGTTTCCTGATGACACCCAAGCTCTTAGAAAGGCATGTAAAGGCTCTTCAGAGAAAACGTTGCTCACCAGCATTGGTGCAAAAACCAAGGATGATGGGATCAGTGCTGATCCTCTCAGTTGTCCTTTGGGTTTGGGATGGGTCCATGAAAACTCAAGTATATTATAAAACAGTATTAGTGTGACCATACTGAACATACTTATTATATGGTAATTCTCATAGGTGAATAGTGATACTGTGAATTATTTTTGGTATATTCAAAGACAGCTCTTCTACAGAGCAATCTCACGACAATGAACCTCTGTTGCTAGTTACCACATTTATTTTAATTCAGTGCAATAGCTCAGCTTCAGCATAACCCAGCAACAAGCTCAATTGATGAAGTCAAACTGAAAAAAATGTACTTTCTGAGCAAGTTAGTTCTAGCATCTCTCTGAATAGGATTTAGATCAGTGAATCTTTGTAATTCTGCCATTTGGTCTTGTGTTTGCTGTGAGTTCTGAAAGCATTTGTGCCTCCAGAGGAGAATTTTTCCATGTCTCCATTGGCTGTTCTAGAGTAACTCTATTTAGTAGAGCAAATTGATGAACCCCAAATTAGAAAAAGATATATTTTTAAAAAGAAGATCTATGTTTCTTCTCATTCATTCCTCAAATCTTTGCAAATATTCCTAGCTACAGTATCTCAGTTATGGTGTTTATAAAGGATGAGTAATCTCTTAGAATTTTGGTGTAATCTGCAGTAACCAGAGAAAAATGAATTATAATAAAAGGCAGGGTGGAGTTATGATTATATTCTAACACTAGCATTTTCACAAGAGAAAGGCCATTCTAACTTACATATAGGGATGGTTTTGTTTTTTGGGGGTTTTTTTTGAGACAAAGAGATGAAAAAATAGATAACAAGACGGGAATAATTAAGCAGTTCTTAAGAAAGCTTTTGAGATAATGAGTAGGATACTAGTCTACAAATTCTACAAGCTTGGTAAAGGTAGAAGAGCAAGTATTGCAGCTTTTCAAAGGATATACAAGAAAAGCCTGTGGAATGTCAATTTGTAAGGAAAGATAATAGTAATAAATTTTTATAGCAAGAACAGAGATATTGCTGGACAAAAAATGTTCCCACACATCTTCACTTGCAATAAGCTTTTGAGTGATGAAGAAAAATGAGTAGGATTTTATTCTACAGAAAATTTTAAAGATTTTTTTTTTCCCTTTTCCTTCAGGGAATCAGGTTGAAGAAGAGGACCTGACAAAAAATCTACATTGATTTATCAGCAAATTTGTTTTGAGATTTGTTTTGGATTCTTTTTGTACCATTTATGACATATATGAGGAAATAATTAAAAAATTTTTTTTGCTTAAATAACAATTCACAAAAACAGCAGTTTTCTGCTAAAACATACTATATCAGAAATGTCAGTATGAGCAGAGCACTGAATCCATGTCGCATTTACTTTTGGGAAATTGTGCACAGGCTTCTAAAGATGCAGACAACATCAATAGCCTCATAAACCAGAGAAACAATCAAGCAAAACAACACAAATAGTATAAATACTGTACAGAAAACAATAAAGCCCAGGACATTTCCAGTGATTACCTTCCATACTCAGAAAAGTCTCTGAAGAAAATAGTGGTTATTCAAATTTGGTGGGAAGAAAGAAAACAGATTCTTTACTGAAAACAATTTGTGATTAACTTAGGTTGGGGTGGGTGGGTAGTTCTTTTTTGGGTTTGGGGTTTTTTTTGTCCTCTTCCATCATTTATCAATTCATGTCAATCACTGTTATCTGCCAATAGCAAGCAGTCAAATTTGAAAGGAAATTTCAACCTGTGAACTTTTTATCTTGGTCATTTACTTTTTCTTATTCCTACTGAGCAACTTCACCTAATTTGTATTTGTGTTTCTTTCCTCTGTTGGTTCACTGACACTGTCAAAATCTTTTAAAAATGGCCAAATAAAAACAGGAAGAAGAAAAGGCAGAAAGCAAACAAATGAGAAGCTTTCTCTCTTCCTATCCAAGATAACCCCGGTGAATAATGGTTATGAGCTATGACTAAACCACAAAAAGAATGTTAACTGATATTCATTAGGATGTGAAGAAAAACTTTATTAAAGTAACTCTTCTTTGATTGCTGTTTGCCTTTTCTAGTCTATCAGAATTCCCACTCACCTACAAATACTTGGACATTCTTCTACACAACACATTAGGCATGGAGATCCCTTCAAACTTGTAGGTAAACATAATAAATTCACCTTTTTCAGTTCTCTCTTGATTTGATGTGAAAATCAACTGGATTTTCAGAAGTGACAGACTTTTTCTAATGTGTGGGAAACCCTAGATTCAGAAACCTAAGTGCTTGAAAACCTAAAACTTGAATATATATATCAAATTGAACCAAATATAAACCAAGTAAAATCCAGTGTGTTCTGAACAGATATTTAGTGGGTAATACCAAAATAGAAGGAACTGAAGCTTGTGCTGGTATACCAAACCTATTTCCAAGCAGAATAAATTAGATAATTTTAAGAAATTAAATGTAGCCATCAAGTTAATTAGAAAAGGTTAAAAAGAAAGGCTGAAAGTATTATACCAACACTATAGAAGACAAGTGAAGAAATAAATCTGAGAATTCTTGTAAACTTTATGTCACAGAAATGGACGAGACAGAGAACAGCAATCATAAAAATTCCAAAAGTTGTACTCTAAGAATCTATTAGGGCATCAGTCTTTAGACACTGACATATATTTGGAGTTTTGTTAGAAATTAAGTGGTAACATACGATCTCTAAATATTTATGAGACTGTATTAGTATTCAGAAGGGATTAATTGATCCTGCTAGAGGCATTGGAAGCCTTTGGTGGTCAGATTTTTAAAAATCAAGGTGTTTATTTTGATTTTAAGAACTGTGAACTCAACAGCTTGTTCAGAGTTGGATCAGATAGGTAAATTGATTATGTAATTGTAATGAAATTTCAGAGTATATCCTTTACGCCTGATTATGCTGTAGGAAATAAATCACTAAATGCAATCTCCTGGTTTTCTTTTTTTTTTTTTTTTTGACACAATGTTAGATAGGAATTTGAAAATCTAGATAGAAATGAAAAGTCTTTCTCAGTCCCTGGTCTTACTGGCTTTTTAGCAAAAATATGATTAAATATTTACAATGTTGATACTAAGATTATGAAATAACACTAAAATATTTACACATAATTTATTTTTCTTTGTGCCAACAGCTACTTTGTGCTATCAGTGATGAAATCACGTATTATAGAAAAGGAGAGGCCTATTAGATCATCTCCTGTGTCTGCTTCCCTCCTCCAAAACCAAATAGCTCCTCCCTGCTTGGAATTTTCAAAATGGCTCCTATGTTTATGTTTATAAACCTGAATTCCCTGTTTTTCAAGACTATGGTTAAAATTGCTGTACATTTTGATAACAAAAGCTTCCACAAGAAAAGCAAGAGACCTTCTACCTTGAAAAGCTATTAAAAATATCATCATTAAAACTTTTTAGACCCATTTTCAGTTTTCCCAGTGGTTAGAATCAGCAACAGCATAAAGAGATACTTGCTGAGTGACAATGGAATCAATTCAGCCAAATTGCAGTATGCTAATGTTACGCAACGCGACTTTGTACATATATTTATTAATATGAGAAACCTTTCCTTTTTTGCTTCAGACCACTTTCATCAGTTTCTTGGTGGATGCTGTCATTTCTGAAAGAAATTGTCTACATGGTATTTCATGACTCTATGTGTCTCTAAATGCTGACTTTTTTCCCCCCTCTTTACCTATTATGCTTGTCACAGGAGCCTCTAGCCTGAAATCAGCATAAATGAGTGTGGCTGGAACTGTGTGCATGCACAGTCACACAGCCTCATCTGTGAATCTGCAGCAATTAATTATATTTATAGTGAAATATCTGCAGAACATTTGCATATATGAATTATGTATTGAGGAAAAAGCAGTACACTATGGTTTATGCATTTTTTGTTCTCATGAGAGCCCCTTTGTACCTGTAATATATGCTATGAAGCAAACCAGATTTTTATTAATTTGTCTATCATCTTAATGATGAAATATAATTTTAAGTAAAGACATTATTTTTAGAAGTGTTTTTCAAACAGCTATTTATCATGATTTTACTCTTACATTCTCAAATAAATTATCCATTACTGTTTAATATACTTTTTCTTTAACATTAAATTCTTCTAGCAAACATCAAGGAAAAAAACCCCGAATCATCAGTGAATACAGGCCAGCATTTAAGGCAATAAAGTATGCATGAAATATAAGCGTGATATGATTATCCCTCTTATTATGGTTATTACAATACATAATGAGCAGTGTCAGTCTGTTATCTTATCATTTTATTATTTTGTGGATTCACCCGAGAGTAAAATGTAAATGTAGTAACAGAAGTAATGAGTCAATGGGCTGGGAAGGATGATAAAGAAGTAATAAGAAGGTAGTATGCTGCAAAGGCTATTTTGAGCTAGACTAATTGTATGGTCTGAAATTAATTATCTGCTACAAATATGACAGGTGGCTAAGTTAGCTGAGAAAGAAAACAGGACAGGATATTCAGAAAACCCTTCTCTTTGCTGAAGAAGTTTTGGAGACAATATTGAATTAAAGATTCATATACTAAAATTAATCTGCTTGAGGCTCCTGTTAAGAACTTACTCTTATTTTTCACATACTATCCTAAATAGGGATTTAAATATCCAATTTAAATTTTTCGTGCTTTAGTGCCTGCATATGAACGACTAACCTTCACTTTCAGTGTACATTTGTATTTTTCCAAAAAGCAATACAAATTACCTAAGAAATAATAAGAAATCAGATAATTTGTTTTTTAAAATGGTATAACATACAGTAGCTTCAAAAAATGACAAATAAATTTATTAAAACCCCAGTGTCTTTAATGATTCGTCCAGAATTTATTGCAGCTCTCTCATGGTGTGACTATTACACATACTCTGTGTGCCTGTTTGCTTAGGTAGAGCTTTGCAGCCTGCAGAAAGATTCCAAACATTAAAACTGAAATTATTTAAATTAAATCTTCTGTGAATATTGCTCCCTAATTATCCTAGTTGTTTACAGTTACCACAGAATTTTCACAGATTAATACAAACCATTAAAAACTAATAATTATTACAACGCTTGAGGAGAATTGTAAGATGAGATTGTTTTTCTTACAAAATCACGGTCAGCATAGCCACACACTCCAGTATCCCATAATTTATTTTGCTGTAGAACAGTACTCAGCCTGGAATTATCTTAGTTAGAGAGGAGGAGGGGATTATATTATTCTTCAAGGTTCTGTTGCAGGAAACATATTAACATTCATTGACCTTGCCGTGGCAATTTGTACTGATGAGCATCATTATATGACTGGTATATTAAAGCAGCTTATTAGAGTTAGGAAGCATTCTATGCTATTCAGAGACACTATTACCATTTGAGATGTGGCTGTCATGGAGTCTTTACATACAGGAGATATTTGGAACAGTGGAAAACTACTAGAATAGCCTGGCTAAGCCATCAAGTTATTGTAGCTCACAGCTCAACCTTTAAAAATCAGATTATATGAAAAATACACATTGATACCTTTCTGGTAAATAAATCTTTCCAATTTTAACAACACAATTACCTTCTATTAGTGGATGAGTAAAAATTAAGTGGTATAGTGAATGAGAAATACATGTTTGGGAGTACAGAGTCACTCTCTGTTCTGACCATGGAGATGCTGGCCGAAAATAGAACTGTGATTGCAGTATTCTAAATAGAGAGTCACCCTGCAAGCTCTTCTTAGGAGGTGCAACACATCTCATTACCACATTTTGGAAGAAATATGTTCTTAACAGTGGATTTTCTTCTTGTATTGAGGCCATGAATATAATTATCACTTGATAATTTACAGTGTGCCAACTGTTTTACCGCATCTAGTAAGCAATAAAGCACTAAAGGGAACACAAAGTTTGTGGCACCTGCAGCTCATTAAAAGGGCACTATCAGAAACAAATTGTCTAGTTATCATGTAGTGCTTGACTATACACAGGCAGCATTTAGGATTAATCTAGGGATCCTTGCATAAAGGACCACTGGCAACGTAAGATGTTCAGGGAGTATATGTTCAGAACACAGAATATAGAAAGCCTTACTGATTTATGAAGGGAAATTAATTTTCTTCAAAAGTAGAGCATAACATCTCTGGCATGCCATAGGAAGTTATTTTTCCTAATGGTCTTCTCTGTGTTCTCTCTTGCTTCTCATGTTCTGAACACACCTGTATCAATAAAAGTGTTTAGTGTGTAACCGCAGATGAGGACAGTTCAAATGAATAATCTCCCTAATTAAATAAACAGTTAGGTACATAAAAAGAAACCTCAACTTTTATTTCTCAACATAATTAAAGTTTCCCTAAGATGAAGTAGTTATTTAGCTAAAACCATACAAAGTATTTGAGAAGTGCTATGGCAACCTTTGTGTCGCCAGCTCCTATGGGTACAGGGGCCCTGTGCAGCCGCTCCCGCGCGAGCAGTCGAGTGTTCCTGACACCCAGAGTACAAGTACCAGATCAATTGCACCTGCATTGCAAACACATCCACTGAGGTTTAATCCTATGTGCTCCAGGACTGCCTGAGAAGAGGTCACTCAGGCAATTCACAGAGCCTGCTCCTGGTTGTCCTCTTCATTTGAGGCAACCCACGTGCTTGCAGGGGATGGGCTAAGAATTGTATGAACTGAGCTGGGTATACAGCAGAAAGAGTATTTTGTAAGGTGAGCTACCTTCTCCAAGACTGTCCTGTTGGCACTCACAGCGTGCACAAGAAGCTGCAGGATCCAAATGCAGGGAGAATACCAGACAATGTGTGAGGTAAAGAGGGAAGAAAATCTGGAGGGAGGAAGTCAGTGATACTGAGACTGGGTGGTTAAATATGGAAATAATAAATAGAAAGACTGGTTGTGTCAGGGTCAAAAAGTTTTTAAGAACAGAGGAGGCCCGGGAATTGGTTGACTGGGAGACAATGATCTCAAGGTAGAGCTGACCAAAAAAGGATTGCTTCAGTAAGTAAGCTGAAAATAGAAAGAGAACAGGAAAGCAATAGAACAGCTCGGATATGTTTGGTACCAACCTGGATTATAGGCCACTCAGCCTATATACCCAGTCAGAATGTTGAGATAAGACTGACTGGACAAGTGGACTGAGACCTCTAGTGAGCTGGGCTCAATGTCAGGTGAAGGCTGAAAATGAAACCTGAAGAGGAGATGGTGGGCCAGAGTAAAGAGAGATGTGAAGGAAGAGGCAGTAGAAACCAGACCAAAAATAAGAATGAAGAAACTGAAAAGGGAGGAGAGAGGTGAGGCAAAAGAGCCTGGAATGATACAAGTAGTACCAGACTGGCTAGGAAACTCTGGGATTAGTGCCAGCAAGAAACATTAGGAAAAATAGGTCTCTCTGAGGAAGAAGATGAAGGCTAGGATGAGAAATTAAGTAGATTTCTGAGATGTCCAAGTACATCATGATGGAACAAAGAGATTGGAATAGCAGTAGAAATCAAGTATATATGTTTGCTGTTCTGACCGTTACCCATTACTGGATGGGGTTGGTATGAACCCGAGTATTTTAAAATCTTACCATTCCTCTCTTCTTAGCAACACCTGTAAATCCTTCTGAGCTACTCTCCCACCCTGCCTCTGTCCCTTCACCACCCACTGGAGTGTCCTGCTACCAGCTATGCCAGCTGAAGTAGCTGAGCAGTGCATCACAAACGTCAATCTCGTAATGAGCCACATTCACATGTGTGTGTATGTGTGTATGTCAACAGTATGTGGCCATGGACAAACCTTTAAATTTTTCCTTTTAATATTAAAGATTTTTGAAGTTACATTCACAAGAATCTGAAAAGATTGGCTAAAACCCATGCAATGGTAACTGGTTATAAATATTTCTGTGCAAATTTTTAACTGGTAATTCTTCAATACAATTTTGCTAGCCTTTGGGCTTTTAAGAAGAAAGCAAAGCTAATGTGAAACATTAGAAGCATCCAGTAACATGGAAGATATTAAGTCTTATGGGTACTGCCTGTAGCTGGTTTGTTCATGAGTCACAGTTGCTCGTACTGAATGAGTCATCCTAAAGCGGATAATCAGCAATCTTCCAGCCATTTTCCTTTTCCACCAGCAAGGACTTTGTAGGCTTGAATTAATGAGAGGATTTAAAAAGTAGCTGAGAGAAGACAATTCTGTTTTTATAGAGATCAATGTAAGTAGAAATTAATCTTTTTAAGAGCTAAGTAACTCACTTTCGAATGCTTTTCTATGCTTTCTACCGAGAAACCAGTTAGGCCTCCCTTTTCAGAATGAGGTGTTCAGTTTACAGCAACAGCTTTGTACTTCAGCATTCGATGCAGGCATGTAGTATATGGAAAGTAGCAATTAGAGTTAAGTGAAAAAAGAAGAGACCCATATTTGTTACTCATGGTTGAAAACTGATCCAATTAAAGTCTGTTAAATTGACCCATTTTACACTAGGATAACCCTGAATAGGGCTCTGGATAGAGCTTTTGGGTGTGTGCCAGAGGAGGGACCATTGAACACATATTTTCACGTATGAAGGGGCAAATATCCTGTAGTGGGATGGAATGATATCAGGACCAGCTTTCCAAGAAAAAGTTTGAAGCGTAGCCCCCTAACCTTATAGTAGCCAGAGAACACTGTTTTTTCCTCCTTGCACATTCACTGCACAGTGCCAAATATTTTTGGATTTGTGAAAATGTATGCAAATCCTTATCTGACACTACTTCCTACTAAAAAATTATTCTGGTTGTGCTTCTTTCCACACTTTTGTTCCTTTGTCCTTCTTATCATGAGGCAACTGTAAGAAAAAAGTGGAAAAGAATAGATTGTTAATTGTAACAGACTGATTACTGTGGAGATGTGTTAGAATCAACACAGAGCTGATTAAGATCATAAAGTCCTTTCTGTGGATGTTTTGTGGGTTTTGTAAAAATAACGACAAAATGAAAAGTGTACAATTTATTATTTTTTAAATTATCCTCAATATACTGGATAAAGAATGAAAATACTGGACCAATAATCTGTAAAACTTGCCTTAAAAGAAAACAACCATTTCACAGATTTTTTTTTTCACTACTGCAATGGAAAAACAAGATAACCACATAAAAATAAGCCCTTCCCTCTCACTCTTGTGTACAGTCCTATCTCAATCCTTTTAAGTGCTGAAAGAAAAGTCATTACTACAGAAAGACAAGGCATCTTGTAAGCTTTTTAATTGCACCTGGTACAACAAGGACAGCTCTGTCTCCCAAAGTAGCGATGCAGCATTTAACTCAGTGAGCCAAATGTAGTTTTTGTGACTCATGGATCTTCAGCAGGGTTGTAGTGGGAATTAGTCTGTTCCAATAGACTTAGCTGTTTCTTCGGAATGCCACCTACTTTCATCATTTTAATTAATATTCCCAGGCTAACCTCCAACTCGCAGCCCTCAAGCACTTTCTATTTAATTCATCATTTATTGCTGTTGCAATATCTCTTTTGAGGTAGCCCATTGTTCAGATTACCATTCTCAACAATGTTTTATAAATTGCCCAATTTCCTAAATAACAGCAACCATTTTTCTTAGTTACACCTTAAAGGAGGAGCCTTCATATAGAAGCATTTTCCACCTTTTTGTCGACACGAAGGAATGGGAATTACTCTCCTTTATGGACAAAAAGCGTTAAGGTTTCTCCCAAACATTGCATCACTGCAGCAGCTTAAGTAGGAATAGGATTTTTCTATTATCCCAGCAATGAATCAGAACTGTTTGTAATATTTGCTTCATGGCAGCAGAGAGCTCAGGTTGGATTATATGAAACTTATTACTGAGGAAAACAAAGTAACAATGAAACTCAGAGCAGGAGAAGGAGATTGCTATTTCAGTGACACAGCTTGGAATAAATACTTTCTAATTCCTCTGTTAATTTCTTTAACTTTACCATCTCAGAACAAAAGAACCAGTTTTCACTTTTGGAGGTTCAATGTCATGCCCAAAGCCCTGAACTTTACTGTGCTTTGTAAAGGAGAAGCCTGAACTTTTTTGAGATCCATGCAAAAAAATGCCAATCACTGGGTAGGTACATGAATATCTGCTTTATGTCACAACTTGGCTTTGCCAATTTCCAGGTACAGGAAGCCATAGCAAAAGTGCTATAAAAGCCCATAAATCTTTGCCAATATTTAGATGCAAGAATATCATGAAACAAAACAGAAAATCAAGGCTATCTGCAAGACTCAATCTATTAAGGTTCTTGCATATCTCCGTATCATAATAAACTAGTCCCCTTCAAGTACTTAGCAGTAAGATAACACCAACTTTTTCTATCCTGCCCTTCCTCTGCCTCAAGAAGAGAGGCAGATATTGCAATAGATTCCTCTTTTATCCATTTTCTACTCCTTACGAGTAGGAGTGAATGTATTCAGAGCCTGGGGCTAACCAAGATCAAAAATTCAAAACATTACGCTAGAAGAGCAGTTAGAAGGTTCTATGAAGAAAGAGATTTACTCTTCCCCTTTCAGAGATGTCCAAACACAAAACCTCAGAACATTCCACCAAAGAGAAGAGAAAGCCTCACCTAAGCTGATGCTCCGCAGCACAGCCTTGTGTTGGTTGCCTACACAGCATCCCCCCTGCTGCAGTCTGGGTGGGCTTGTGCTCAGAGGAGCACAGATTGCAGAGCACTGCGAAGGCTTTTTTTATCTTCTTACTCTCATTGTACTTATCCACTAATGTAAATATTTCCAAAACAATATCTGAGTTGTACTGTCATAGATGCATAGGCTGGCAAATCTTCTCAGCTGCATTAGTCACTTCAACTGCATGTCTAAAAATTTGATTTGGATGAAAACATTTACAAGTCTAAGTTCTAAACTCTATGCTTCACCACGCAGCTGTTGAAAATTCCAGCCCCAGATATTCTTATCGGATACACCCTCCTGCATACTTTCTTCCAACTGCACACCAGTAAAATCCTTGGTAGAAAAACTGCAAGAACGAGAAGAGCCCAGTACGTTTTTCAAAATAGGAGATTCAGAGATAACAGCTTCTTCAGTCTCAGGTTGTAAATGTACATCCCATCACTGACTCTGCTAATAGCTGTTAGGATGGATTATTGTTACAGCTGCTAATTGGGAGCCAGATTTGAACACTTGAACAGCTTTGTGATTAGTTGACATTGAGTTATTACACAAATTGATAAAATACACCCATGTGGTATAGCTGCAGTAACATAAAACTCATTTCTAGCAGTATAGCAGATTTCCTCCAGCATTTATCTTGCTGCTTAGCAGTTCAGAAGGAGCAAAATGGGACAGAGAACAGGAGAGAAATGCCCAGAGTGTCTGGAAAGCCTCTCATTTCAATCTTTGCATGTACCCAAGAGGTGAACACTAACACGGGTTGGGGACCCTGTTCTCCTTGGAGTGAATGCTAATTTAAATTTTCACTGTGATCTGATATGCTTTAAAATGCAGCAAATTCCTTATTTATGAGTATAAAGGCCATGAAAGGGCTTTAGAATATAACCCTAGGGGGCTCTTCAAGTGCATGAACCCAGCAATGTTTAGCACTTACACTTAGTCTTGAACAGTTGCTTGAAAAGGGTAGAGAAAAATACCTGGTAGATGCCTTCTTTTCTGAACAGTTGAGAAAGCTTCTTGCATGAAATGAAAAAAACATTTTCTTAGGAAAATGCTTTCTGGTACTGTAGCTATTGCACTTTACTATTTAGAATTCACATTCCTAGAACAGAGCTGTTGCATACATTTTTTATGACATAACCTCTCACATAAATGCAGTTCTTGGAATGCTGACAGGCCAATAAAGAAGCCTTGCTGTATTGGGGGAACAAAAAACATTTCAGGTCTAATATCAAAAGAGTTATTAAATTTCTCCTTTGATTTTTGTGATGTGAGTTTTCCCAAGTAAGTCCATAGCACTGGCAGTGAGATATTATATAAATGGAAGATGTACTCTAAAAGCTACAAGCAATCAAAAGGCAGTGTATTCTTCAACTAAGATTTGAAATATGTTCCATGAAAAACAAGCATAATAAATTAATTCTGTTCAGCTGATGCAGAGTCAGATGAGGTACCCTGGGATCAGTAGTTGCACTTCTGTAAATCTTGGTCAGAAATTGCTTCACTGACTTACATTTTGCTTCTGAAAGTGTTTGTGTTGAAAAGAGTCCTTTCACAAAACTCTGGTGATCCTTTGGGATGGTATTAGACACCAGTATGGGGTGTTCCCAGCAGTTTGCCTTCCTTCCTCCCCTCCTCCACTGCCCAAGGTTAGCATCTAGACCAGCCCCAGTAAAAATTATATTAAGAACCTTCATCCCCAGTTTTCACAGCCAGAAGCACTAGCATCTGCTGCCATTGGTCTTGGGTTAAAAAAACACGCCAAATAGTGAACGTGGAGAACACCTGGAGGCTGACATGCAACAGGTATTTGCTTTTGCCTTCCTTGTTCCAAACGAAGCATTCTCTCCTGCATAGGGACAAACTGTTGCTGGGACTGGGAAATGCTCAAAATATCTCACCCTGCAGGAAACCCTTGCAGGCCTGATCTGCAGGCGTCTCAAGAATTGTGGTTCTTGACAAACTTCCGTATTAATTACTGCAGCATTGCTCTGACTCTTCCTGAAACTATGAAGCACACAAGGACTGCCATAGCTGCTCATTTTCATTAGTGCCTCCTTCTTGAAAAACAAAAGAAAGCATTCTAATAGCACATGACTATGCAGCACATTCAGACACATTTAATTAGAAGCTGCCTCACACTTATTTCTAAAAAAATTTGTAACAAAATAAAAATAATTTCTGGTATAAACCCAGGCTACATGCTACAAGCTGTTTGAAAAGAGAATACTTTCCCTCTTTAAGCAAACTATCTAGCTGCTACTATTTGCACCTGAAAGCCTTAACAAGGGTAGGAGCTATCAGTACCTATTCTTCAGCTTTTTAACATCTCCACAAAAGTAAATACTCAGTCCCATTTAAGCCCAGCCTTTTTGTGGAACCAGACCCTCCTGCGCAAATTTACCAAACCAGTAAGCTATACCTTTCTCAAACAGAGCGCTCTCACCTGCAGTTCTTGCTCTGTTTTTTCCTGATAGCCTACAAGTGAGGTCACTGACAAGTCACTGAGGACAGCAGGCAGCTCTAAGTCTGTTTGGGAGCTTTATAATGCTGACCTGTTCTAGAAAACCAGAAACGTATAATCCAGTCCCATCCGAGAACAGGAGCAATAGCCAAAATGTAATAAGACAATTTCATTAGCAGAACTAATTAGCAAAACCAGCTTTTGTATCACACCCAATAGTTAGTGGAAATCAGCGTTTTACCCAACAAGTATATGCATAATTATACAGAAGGAACATTGCACCAAACAATTCATTTCCACACTGGAAAATGTGCAGATGTGGAACACAGAGTTTGCCACACCATACAAGATTGATAGTTCAGTGCTTCAGCTATCCCGCTTTAGACAGTGGCTACTGCTTCGTCATCTGATGAAAAACCCCTGAACTGAACAATTGTGGATTTCACCACGAGAAAAAAATCCTAATAATTCTTCCTTAGTCAGCAGAGTCTGTCTAAGGGATCAGGAGAAAATTAAAATGTTAAGGGTGTGAAACATCTCATAAATTTGTACAGAGATTGAAGATGAAAAGGATAAGGAGATTAAAAAAAACCCCTAACATTTATACTACATGGAAAGAGAAAAAATATTAATCCTCATCATGCAATCCAGTGGCAAGCAAAAAGAACTAACATTCATTCTGAATATAAACCGATTTATTTACACAGGACAGCAAAATTATTATGAAGTGATATTAGCTACGATCCCGTAATTGATACAATTAGAAAGCAGGAGGGCTCAGCAGAGGGGGCACAGCACCACCTGTCATCTTGCTTCCTGGACTGAGTTGGCTCAATTATCTTGAGTTTGGCAAAGAAGAAATACACAGCAAGCGAGGTGTAAAACATCCAATTCATCTCATCTCAGTCACATAATTTACAAATTAAGATTAAAATTCAAGGCCTGGATGAGTCATAAATCCCTAGGGCACTTGAGTGTTGTGTAAGGGAATGTGAATAACAAATATAGGCATGTAAGACTACTTGATATATACATATAGATATATCCTAATTTATTTTGTAAAGTCAGAAAATAAATTAAATTGAGTGGTTCCAACTACTGACATGCCAGCATTTATATCTCTGTGCCAGATTTATATATTACTTTTGAATGGTATTTTTTTTTCCTTTCTCTCAAAGTATAATGGTTAGTTAATTGATATTTGTATAATCTCATGGAAGTAAAGTGTACTATGCGTAAATGAGGAATTACACTCTGATGAAATCCTAATCTTTTGAAATAATTCAACAGCTTGTTACTGAGTGCAACATCTGAATTCACGACTTAGGAACCTCGTTCACAGCAGCCTTTAGCCTTAGACATGGTCTGAAAGACTAACTTCCAATGATATGGAAGGCCTATTACATGACAGAGACAACAAACTGCTTCCCGAATCTGTGAGTGTAGACCAGGCTTTGCTCAGCATTGTCCATGTTTACTCCACGTCTGTTCTCAGGGGCTAGAATGAAACACTTCACTCTCATATAAATTCATTTTACTTGAAAATTTCCCAACAATATCTTTTCTTCCCTCCTTTTCAAAACTACCAGATTTAAACAGGACGGAGCTAAAATGATAAATGAATATTCTGTCCTGATTTTCACAGGAACCCTTTACTTAATACTGCAAACCTGAGTATGTAGACAACAGGCTAAATCCAGCCTGTGTTTAAAAGCTGATGCAATTTATCCAGTAGCTTATCCTGAGTGGAAATTAAAACCATGTACTTTATACTGGCTTCTTATTCAAAAGCCGGTTGATAGCTACTCTAACATTGCACTCCAAACTACAAAGACAGAAATCTAAATCTCACTGAAAGAAAGCAGAAATATATCCACATTGCTCATTGCCATTTGACCATCAAACTGCAGATTTTCTCAGAAAACAGAATTATTGTATGTGCCAACTACACAGTTGTAGACACTTAAGAAAATTCTTATGGAAACATAGAAGGGAGATCCTTATTAATTTAACACTTCCTTGATTTCCTTCAAGTCATCATTCATTCTCATAAAAGACTAATCATCATAAGAACATATTCTACAAACACATATTAGCCTTTAAGATGATTGAGAGTAATTGCTTAGCTCTATGCAAAAGTGACATGTGGATATACAGGAAGAATCCCTTTCTATTCACAGAGGACTGATTACATGGAACATACTGTGGTTCTTCATATCATTTTATGACAACTTACTTAGTCCAGGCACCTTCTGGAAGCTGAATTTACCTAGTTTTTATATCTGTCCTTGAAAAATATGATTTAGAAACTAGAAAAGAGTTTCATGCTGTGAAAAACTGAAACTCTCTACAGAGGATTTTTGACTTTTCTAAAGACTGCTTTGCTTGAAGTTGTGGATTTTCCTGCTATTTGTCAGCTGGATTATTCTATCAGTGAAAACTCTTAGATTAGGCGGCTCAAACAATAATTTGTATTTGGAGAGTTTACTCAGGTTTTCAGTAAGGGTAAGATGTGGAGGGTGAAGCATGATGTTGTGAGATGGCTTTGTCTGATGTAGTTGTACTACTCACCAAAATAAAAACTAATCCTCAGCACAGACCATGCAGAAGTTATGGCACACAACATAAGCTCAAGTTTCCAGTAAGGATAGAAGAAATTGGCAATAAGTCTGAAATTTGGCAAGGTTTTATCAGTTACTTTTGTAGGGCTACTTAGAATTTCACTTTTTGGAATATTCCAAGCCTGGCAATGTTTTTCAGGGAGCGGCTTGCAAAATCAGGTTTTAGCCAGGAGTTTTATAGGCTGATAGTAGGGAAACTGTAGCAACACACTTCTTCCGAAGTGGTATCCCATGAAAAACACGACTGAGAACAGGATGGGAAAGAACACGAGAGTGCCGGAGTTTTATCTCCCAAAACTGAAGCTGAGGAACCATAATATTCTGAAGTCACACGAATGGTGGGCTCTGGGTCTGCTTGCTCTTAGCCCAGTCCTGCACCATCAGAAACCTCTAAGAGACAGTGCTGGAGCCTCTGTCATCTCTATTACAATTCTTTCCTGCTCCATCTTTCTGTTATCTGTTTGTGATTCCACCTTTTGCTTGCATGTTGAGCTTTCCAGAGCAGATTTTGTTGTACTGAGAATACACAGCGAGACTATAACAAAACACAGTGAAATTTCCAAGGGAAGACCTAGTCTGTGATTAATTAGCCAAAACATTACGATAATACTAATAAAATAACTAGATAAATAGATGTGTGAATGCAGGTAAATGCTTGTAGCATCTTCCATACTGTTTTAGTGTAATATGTTCTACTAAAATCCCTTCAGATTAAATGGTGCTTTGTATAGACACTAGCAATGGGCTGAAGTTTTGCTAATTTTTAAACTGATTTTTCTAATCGCTTTCTACCTAGGTGCTATTTAGAATGACCCTTCTATTTTAGGACTGCAGTTACTAAACTAAAAAAAAAAAGAACACAAAAATACAGAAAAAAATTCCTTATATCTTTATCACCCTCAAAATGAGTACTTGTGGAAAGATAAAACCTGTACAGAGATAAGCCAAGATTTGTTACAGATTTTTCTTCTCCGTACTCATGAGTCGTCACTCATGTAAGCATATAAAGAACACTGAATAGAAGTAGGTAGGACAGCTGTGAACTGAGGCCAAAAATCTTCTCTGGACATTTTAAGTGAAACCTGTAAGGTGTCTTTTTTAGGGTTTTCACTTCAATAAATAAAGCTTCCAAATAGTATTTGGTTCTAAGCGTAATTATCAATAATGGTACTTATTCTAGTTTATTTTTGTTCAATGCTTCCAACATCTGAACACCCATCTGGCAAAATACCCCTGCACTGAATCCCTGCTGAACTCAAGATTGTGATCTTGACGTCTGAAGAACTTTGGACAGGTTATTTTGAAATGGTCAAAGGAACTATTTGACCATGTTGTAAGAATGGATTCCGTGTTTCTCTGGATTTCCACAGAAGTGTCCCTCAGAAACAAGAAAAGATTCATTACAAATGTGAAAATCTGTGACTAGAAGACACAGAATAAAAACTGTTGGGCATATATCAATAGCAGCAAAGCAATACTCATTAAGATTAGATGCACTTTCCACATTCTTCCACCTGTCTGAACAGAAGAGAACAGGAGAACAAATAGTAAAACTCTGGTTAAAATTTATAGCACAGCTATCTTCCTTTTAAGGTACTCAAATACTCTATAACACCTGCAGCTGTCAAAATGCTCAGGTAGACTGGCTGATCAGGTAGGTCAGAGCCATTGGATGGAAGACACATTGAAATTAGTAGCTGCAGGTTTCGCAAAGACTGCAGGCTAATGTTGCTCTTGGAGAGCCACATCCGTCAGTGGTCACCAGAGAAGGCCACTCTCCAGCACTTGGACGTAAAGTGCTTATTTCCTTCATTTGTTTCTCTACCAATTTTCATAAGCTAAACCACTTTTTGGAAAGGAAAAAAGTTTTATGTATTGCAAATATTTTAAGTTGTTTTCTCTGCACTTTTTTTTTAACCCATCCCTAATTACTCTGCATAATATATTTCAAAATAAACAAGAGTTTTAATACTACAGTCATCAAATTACTTCAGTTACATTTATACATACCTGAATATCATCTGCAGTGCTTATTTGGGATTTAGAGCATTTTTAACATGCCCAGAAAGTCCTAACTATCTATCCATGTCTAAACTGTTAATGCAAGGTGCTAGTTTAGGCCAGGCCCTTTTTTTTGTGAGTCAATCACAGTACATGACCTTTAAATTTCAGTTATCTTCTCCATTTCTCCTTTGCTCCTCACTGAAACTACTTGAAAACATTTGGTTTTGTTTTCATTAGGTTGTCAAAAATATGTTTCAATATTTAGTTAATAAATGTTGTTTTAGAGATTCTCAGGTGAGCTGAAGCATGCAAGCAAACACTGGTTTTGGAATAAGACACATTAAGCATCTCTTCAGTGTTTCCATCTAAACAGAAAACATTGCATTTTGAGTAATCTTTACCACAGAGAACAAGAATTTGCTCTGTTGGAATTCATGATACGATAAACCCATTATTATCTGCTACACCTATACACATGTGCAGCACGGAATTAAAATGGCTCCTGTGTCTCAGCCATCACACCTGCACAGGTGTGCAGTGTTTATGCATATAAATTTATGCCATCAAAAAAAATCATAGTATATACTTTAATTCTTCACTGAATATATTTGGCCCTCATTCTCTGCTACTTCCATTTAAGGCTGTAGTAGTGAAGAGAGCTATATGGAGTTTCTGCCCAAATTACATACAGGATAAAGTAGTCTATGTTGGAGCAGCCAGCTATGTTCCTTCAGAGACTCCACTGTAGCTGAGAATTGCTCAAACAGTCTGTATTACTTATTTTGCTTGGCACAATCTACATAGCTTCGAGCCATAAGAAGAAAAAATAGAAAGTGTTTTAGGAATGAGCTGTGCTGATCCTAAGTCTCGTGAGGATGCCTTAGCACGAAAGGGTGACACTCTGCGAGAATTCTCTGTGAGAATGCTCACTGTTGCCTTAACACCAGGAAAATGGAGAAGAATGTTACTGGTTATGAGTTGCTGGTCCAAAGAAAGGAAATGTTGCCTCACTGTTCATATGAATCTGACCCAACAGCTTTAACATTAATATAGTCTGTTCACTGAGGACAGCTAGGGCTTACGTCCTCAAGTTAACTGTGGGACTTAGAGCTGCACAGAGGGACCTGCAAATCAGTTGCACAAAGAACATAAGTCACACACACAGCTAAACACTTAACACATGTGAAAATGAGTCTTCTTTTCACAACCACGTAAATAGTTCACAGAACTGTCCTTGAAAAGGTTAAGGCTTCCTTCACACATGTGAGAATATCCTATTTACTATCGATTTATCTTGATTCTGTGCAATTAGCATGCTACCCTTCTACTCTGCTTTAATTAACAAGGTATCTTAGCCCAAAGACTGCAATCCTAGGGTTCTTTCAAACTATATTAGGCAGCTAAAATATGAAATTAAAAGAAAACAGAGTTCCAGCCAACAGAAACAAGTGACTCATTTCCTTGTGAAAACACACAAGGTTTACGTTACTCTGGCAACGATGTTCACCATTCCAGAATAAAGTCTCTTTGCTCCCTTTAGAGCTTTTATATATTCCTGTTACAATCTATGTTCCACTGTGACCTGACACTGAACCAAGTTATTCAGTTATTCACAAGAGACTAAGCTGTGCTTTTAGACAGATTCTAAATCTACTCATTTGAAAATGAATTAATAAATACATCTATTCTTTTTCATAATGGGGATTTCAGAGGGGAAAAGTTATTTCTGAGGCATACTGGTGATATGTGCCTTATCAGAATTGTGTGTTGCCATGATAAACTGGAACGGTTGTGGCTGCATTCACACAACCCTGCAAGCAACAAACACATCAGCATTCCAGCTGCTGGTTTTCACAGGGAAGTTGATTCAATTGTATCACATATGTTGAAATACAAGTTAGGAAAAAAGCCACAATTTATAATCTCATTGTGAAATTAACCACATGTGTCACAAGAACACCAGAAAAATAGGGATACAGAAATTCTGCCCTTTGGAATCCATGCCAAAAAAAGTTTTTTAGTACAGAAGGTTCCTCATATATAAAGTCATAACACCCTTGAGCAGTGCGAAAAAAGTACAAAGTTCTCGTTTGAAACCAAAACTGTAATTTGGTATTTGTTACTGATTTCCTTCAACACATGTCCTTAAAAGTTAGACGAGAGATTGCAGCTTAACTGACAAGGCAAATTTTCTGCTTAAATTTTGAAGCTGTTGCCCATGTATTTGGAGATTACTCTGGAGTTAAAAAGTAATTCAGGAGATTCTGTCTGCTCGAGTTCTTGCTTTCCTTGATAGGGTAGTAAACTTCAGTTTTAAAAGAAGCATTTTCACAGGAGACTGTGAACATTAGAAGTTCTAAAATACTGTGTAGGAAAACTCCCACAGAACACATGATGAGCAGAAATATATTGCCATAAACTTCTGTGGAGTAACTGAATTTGAAAACCATATGCCAAAAAATGAAGTTTATGACATTTATGTGAACACATAGGTATTTGGCTGAATGGCTTCCTTTACCCATCTCTAAGATTTTTGTCACTCATGTACAGCTCTATCATGTAAATTAAGTTTTGGGAAACTTCCTTCAAAGTGTCTGAAAGCTTTCCTGTTATCCTTTGAAGGATCAGGGTTTCATCCCTGCCCTCCTGAAAGTAGCGGGAAAGAACACACAAAACACCACTTTGTGCCCAAGTAATAACACATCTTCATTTGTACTCAGATTTTCCCCATTTCATTATATTAATATTAAACTGAAGATTTTTAAGAAGAAAGTAGAACATTAAACTGAATTTGGATAAAGATAAATGAAAGCTCTGAAAAGCTTTCCTTGAAAAACTATTGCTTCTTCAATAAAACCTTCCCAAAAATCACTGACACTTCTTAAATACTTCCTGGGCTTGGCTAGAATCTCATTAAGTTACTGATCTTCTTGATGACTGACAATGAATTCTATGAATAAGCTATGGAACCCTCAGCCATGAGTTACTATTAAAGCCAAAAGAATAGCAGAATTCAAAGCACAATTATACATCTTGATCCATGTTCTTGGCTCCAGTTCCTTCTGTTGAACATTGCTTAGACAGCACAAAAAAGATAGAAAGAAGATTTAAAAGGGCAGATGTGCATTCCCGGACATTGAAAAATCTTTGACTGAGGCAAAATTGGAGATTAGAATAATGACACCCAACCCTAATTTTAGTTTCTAAGAGATGGCTCAGGATTGAAAGATGGCAGGGAAGCTGGTACCATGCCACCCTCAGCTACCTCAGATGCTGTGTCTCACATGGCACATCTTGTAGACATACTTCTATTCTCACAGTTTGTGGAGCGCATTCTGAGCACTGCTGAAAAAACCAGGGATTTATATACATATAAAAATGAGGATTAGACAGAACAGTATGGCCCCATTGAATTTATCCTAAGGCATACAAATATATTACAAAGCAAAAACTGCCTGCTAGCTGGCTGTCGAAGACTCTTTTTCTATGACTTCCTACTTGCTTCACTGAAATACCTGGAACTGGTCATTAATGGAGGTAGGCCACATATTTGGAATACTGGAAAGATTTCAGGTATCTTTCCACATGGCAGTTCCTTTGCTGCAGTTCTGTTATCACATAGTAATGCAATGCCTTCATAGAGATAAGAACTGTAAGAAAGAATATTTTGCCTGTTTTTTCATGTTTAATAATTGAAACAAACAAGATATAGCAGAGCCAGGCAAAAAATGCTGGTTTATGAAAGTCATTAAAGGGAAAAGGGTTCTTGCATACTGTAAGATCCCACAATACTGGATACTGCCATAAGCATTCTTGGATATTACAAGGCATTGAGAAAGTACTACATAATCAGCATGTGCTCCAAATACTTGTTATAAAATATGCATAAGCTGTAATTGCCTGTGAAAGCTGAATGTTGATAAGAAGAAGTAATAATTGTGGTTTTGGCCTTGATCCTTAAAAAGACATCTCACACTAATAAAATACAGTAGCTAATACAGAAATCATTATTATCTTATGAGAAATGTAATAATTCTGCCTAGACTAAATTGACAGACTATATCTGCAGCACATAAATGCATTAAAACAGATAAAATGGCGCTAGTTTACATGAGGCTGATGCATGATGTTCATTGTTATAAACTCACAATACCATAAAAAAAATTTCATCTTAAACTGTCATATGCTGAATACCAACTCTGTTATTCAGTTACTCTTACTGGAACATCCTTCTCATAGGACCCAAGTACACAGAAAGAAAACATTGTTTGAGCGCAGTCACTGGCAAATGACAACAGCAAACTCTTACATTGACATCTCTGATTACAGCATGAGGTTCAGTATGATTAGCAATAGTTTGCTCGTGACTGTCATTTCTACATTTTTTTATATCTTTCCAGAGTGTATGTTGTCAGGGTAGTAAATATGCTAATATGCTAAAAAATAGGAGACCATGTTGTACAGCAGCTGTCTTTGACATCTACAAACCTCCCTGCAGCATTATGCACAATTTACCTATTACAAGAAGCAGAATTGCTGTGAGAGTCGCAGTTACGGCTGGAGAGGAGATTTCTTAGATGTATCTTCCAATATGAGGGCAGAGACATACAACAAGTGTCTGCCTCCAAGAAGCCTGCACAGGCAGAACAGTATTGAGGTGACTGGTTCCTTTCGACCTGTTTTGCTGAGGAAACAAGCTGTTACATTTTTACTCACTGGGTTGTGGGTTTTGTGGGCTTGTTTGTTATTCGATTGGGTTTTTTTACTCCAAGCACCAGGTAGCACTGCTATGTACAATAAGCTACAACAATCAAATGAACAGATCAGAAATGTGTTATATGTGGGTCCTTCCGGGTCTCCAACCATCATTCTTTTTTTTTTTACTTAAAACTCTTCAAAGGACTGTTCTTACCTGCAAAAAGCAGTTCTTTTAACAATAGTTTTTGTTGCGTCTACAAAAAAACAAGGACATGGGGAAATAAATTTTTCTTTCCCTGATTTAAATAACAAGCAAAGTTCAGTTGTCAAAAAATGTAAAAACAACATCACTTGTGCCCTACAGCAAACAGTACCTTGAGTGAAAGCTTGTGTTAGAAAGAATATGCACATACAGCTTGGTTTAGGAGTGCCATTGGAGTCACTGTTATGAGGTTTGGGTATTTGCATGGATTTGTTGCTGAAAGAAACTTTCTGCCAAAGCAAGTAGTAACCAAAAATACCCAACGATAGTTATTTGAGCGGGTCAAAAATCTTGACAATGCTTATTTAAAACATTTGATGGCTCTTCATACCTTTAAAGGCAGGAATAGTATCCTTTGGAGATCAGTGTCTGAGTACCAGGAGGAGGCTGTTTCCTCTGAGGACTCATGTCAGTACCATGAAGGCTGAAAAAGCTGCAGCCCTCCCTTGGTGCTCAGAGTCCCTGGATTTGAGCTGTGACTGTGCCCTGACTGCCTTCTGGCTAAAGCACCTGTATATCCATCCCATGGAACCCAGGGCACGGAGAACGTGTTAGTGGAGAAAGTTAAAGTGCACCCTGGCTTCCTTGGTTTATACAGAGCTCTGTGCTGTCAAGAAGAAAAACCTAAGCTCTTTCTAAACCAGCTAGCTGGGAACTAGGTAGTTAGCTACCTGGAAGCAGAAAAACATGGAGGTCTGGGCAGGCTTATTGCCCTTCTAAGAAGTACTTTCTTTCGGCTGGACCTTCTGCACAGTCAGAACCCATCTGTGGAGCAACTGCCAAGGGTTGTGAAGGGAGCTGTGCTCACCATACGCTGCATGGAGGAAAGGAGCACTTGGCAAAATCTCAGTGGAACAAACCTCAGGCTGAAGCTGGTGTTAACCTGGGATTCATTACTGAAAGTGAAGTTTTGACAGTTAAAAACAGGACTGGAACCCAAGAACACTGCTTTACCTACCTTTGGGATTTTGGGGTGAGGCCTTTTTTTTGAAACGTGCCTTTGAATCGGTTACTGTTGACTGCGTATATATTCAGCACACTGCCAAGAACTGACAACAGTCTTCTGTGTGCACTGACAGCCATTCTGCAGATTCTCTGCTATGATTTATTGAGTAAGTGCCACCTGCTCACACTAAATAAAGGGTAATGTGGGCATGGATGGGAAGAAAAGGCAGCTCAACAATTGCAATAACCTCATTATCCCTTCTGAATTGCATAAGGGGTTCATAGCAGAGATGTGGAGAAGGTGAATAAAGACTTTAAAAAAGAAGAAGCCTTGAAATAATAAGCAAAAGAAGAAAGAACTTTAAAATCTAAGAGCAAGGAAAATAGAAAAGGAAATACAGGATGGGTAAAAAGAAAAAGGATTTGCATTAGTAGCAGATAAGAGAAAATACAGGAAATTTACTTATAATGGTGGAGATAACACAGAGGAAGAAGAACTGAAGGAAAAAAATAGAAGAAAACAAACAGGAAGGATCTGAGAATATATTTAGTAATACATTAGTAAATAATATGAGGAAAACCTCTGTAACTTAATAGAGGCCAGTATTCCCTGACCCAGGCTGTCTCAAATCTGAAAAAATACATGTCATTTACACAGACTATCTTTTCAGCTAGTTAATGCTCACCCAGACTAAAGCAGTTGATGTTCTCCTACAGTGCAAATGGCATCTGAGCAGAGTTTTGACTCAGTAATACCCCAACTTACATTCAGACCACCATGAAATCATGCTTTTAAAAACACCAAATACTGATAAGTGCTTGTGAAAAGTCTGAGACGGGAGGGGGCTAGAAGAGGCAGGTTGGATACCTGACCTTTGCCTACAGGTAAAAACATATTTGTAATCAGTTTTCTTTACTTTGAACTGCAGTTCTTCAGTACTATGAGATTATTTCTAAAAAACTTTCTATGTCTTTAAGAAGGAGACCTCTGTACTGTAGTGATGATATTTAGGTTCTGCCCAGTAAGGCATGTAAGGAATATTGTGGTTTTGAGTTTATTATCAGTGATTACTCCACAGGTTACACAGACAGCTGGCTCTGGCAAGTCCACATCAGTGTGAGGATCCACCCACATAACTAAACATGTATAAAGCTCCTGCTCTATGACTCACACAGATTTGCTTACCATAATACCGAGCTGAGGAAAACAGGCAGCAGGGCTTGATGAATACTTGTCTTTTCATTCCACAGAAATTCTCCTGCATAAATACTTTATTTATTTTAAATAAAAATATCTTAAAATGTTTTCTCTACTGTTCTATTCAAATGGTATGTGGTCCATAAAATGCTAACTGTAAATTCACATCTGGCTAAGCTCAACATTTGTCTTCGTGTTCTTCATTTTATTTTTTCTTTAAAGGATTTTGAGTGCTAAGGATGATAAAGTGCTGACATTTATGGGAACATTTCATTATTATAGATTGTATTTGATAAAAGTATATGATTGAACTTTACAAATAAAATCCCTTCATGCTTCAGCAACTCTAGTTTATAATGGGAAGTCTAACATACTATTTTCTACATTTTTTTTTATTATTTTGAGTAAAAGAAATTAGATAAAAATCCCAGCTCAAGATATTCATCATCTGGGTAGTAAGCAGAGAATAGATCAACTGCAAGTAAAATAGGTTCCTGGTATAAGAATCCAGAAGTGAATATTTTTAAAACACGAGTTGATGTCACATTAACTATTGCTCATCAGTTGGCAATGATTGCTGCATGTCAGCTTTGCATAAATAAAGGACAATTACTCGTCATGCTTTCTGTGTATGATAACTGTCATGAGAACATTAAGGGTACAGAATGCATATCTTTGAATTTGGAAATGTACCTTTCAGAGGACAATGTAAGTAAAATTTTTGCAAATGTAAAAGTGTAAAAGAATCACTATGCTGTTTTCTCTTGCTGCTTGGGGAAATTCCAAGAATTAATCCAACTAGACGATAAGATGGGGTTGATATGGTTGTTGTTGATATACCTAACGATTCTTGAGGAAGATGGAATTCCTTAACCTAAAGTTAACAGTGAGCTTCCAAGTAGCTGGGAGAGTTCTGATATTTATTGGAGCTTTCATATTTTAAAAATGGCTCTCTCAATGCAGTCGGTATGTTGCTTATTGTAGTCTGGTTTTCTCGCCTCTTGAATGTGGTTTCAAATACTCCTTAGATGTGGAATTTACTGTTTACAGAGGTTCAAGCTCCGATGGGATAGGAACACACAATGCAATTCAGCTAAACCTCTCTCTCTCCTTACTGCGGGGTAGACACGAAGCCCCAAATATTACTTAAAGTCTTATTCAGTTAAAATACTGGAGTTTGACCCGGTCTCAGTGTTTCTCTCTTGAGGAAGACGTAAGAATATAACCTCCTGAGCATCTGAACAAAATGGATTCATTTTGAGAGAGCAAGTACGTTTAAAGTTGGAATTGGATTTATGCTGCAGCTCCTCTGTGTGTTGTTGCATTGGCAAACTGTGCTTAGGTATGAAGAGTAATAAATCTGTGGATTTATGTCTACAGATAGAGTCATAAGATCTGTAGGTTTCTGATCCTTTACAGAAAGTGGACTTCTGAGTCTAAAAGGAATTCCTACTACAGAGGAGTGCCTTTTTAAAAAAAGCATCCTTCAATACCACCCCCACCAATGACAGCTCTATATTTGCATGATATAGAGTTTATTAAGAAATGTACTCCACAATTCCTAGGATCAGGCAAAAGCAGGTATAGTTCATTTTGCAAATGGCCACATAGGGCTTTCAGTCATGTTTTCAGGCAACGCTTCTAGTAACTGCCAAAGAATAACTTAGTAATATAAGAAAGTAAGACAGCATTTGTTGTTCCTTGTGTTCTAGATTGTCATTTTCACCACTTGTTGTGCTTCAAGTAAGCGATTGACTGTGCTTTTTACTCTCCAGGTCAGTGGAAGATATTTTGAGTGGGGAAAACAGTTTTTAAACAACTGCTTTCTTTAGTGCAGAGAAAGAATGATGACTTCTGAGACAGAGCAGCTTGCAGTAAGTAATCTCCATTATATGTTGTAATAAGGGGGAAATGGCCCTGAGGTGGTTATGCATGAATACTGACAGTCTGGGAACATTATCTCACTGCAAGGTGGGAATTGCAAGCACAGGAATCAGATCTTGCGTAAGCAAATCTTGCTTGTGACTTCCACAAGATGAGCTACACAGTGAGTCAAGGTGGCAACATGACAAATACTTTACTTCAATTTAGCTTTACCACAGAATTCAGTAAAATAAGGTAGGATATGAAAAATACAAATATTCCACTAATGTCAGCAATAGGATGATTTCCTTCCAGATATGTACATAGAGATAGAGATATACAGGTACTTCTATATGCAGATGATTCACCCTGGAATGACTGCCCAGATAAATACAGGCAACCTGCTGACACAATGCTTTTAGAATATTGCCATTGCAAGAGTCATCTTCTTTCAGATTGAAAAGGCTCCATTACACGTCTTGATTTGTGATGGAGAATGATTACCAGCGATTAGACTGGTGTCACAGAGCAGGGTCTCTTTCGATTGCCAGAGAGATAAAGAGATATTAAAGACCTACAGGATGTTTTTATAGGAGAACAGAAAGCAGGGACTGTTCTAGCTGAGCTGCTAAGTTTTATTCTACGTCCAGTAGAGACAGCACCGCCTGAAGACCTTGTGCCCCAGCTTACAGCAGCATAACTACACTGACACAAATAGAATTGCAAATCAGAAATTTGCCTAAAAAACCACTAAAAATATGAACCATGGGAGCCATGTCAATATATCTGTTTACAAGATAAAATATTTTTTATTTTAGAGTTACATTGAAAGTCTTCTACTGTTTGAATTTTGCACAGCTTGAGAAATTAACAAAACAACAGTCCTATGTTGTAAGTATCTCTTCTCAATTTTAATTAAAAAGTTCTGCCTTTTTAGTATAAATATATATAATACATGTTAATTACAGCATATGTAATAGTAAAAATTAGTGTGTTAGTAGCTTTTGCAGAAAAGTGTACTTTCCTGAAACAGAACCTTTTCTAGACCTCTTGTATATACTATAAATATATTTGCACTGCTTAATCACTAATTTGCAAGCCTGATTTTGTATTGGTTTGGAATTCAGTATTTTCCCTCAGCTAAGATCAACACTGAACACAGAATCTCAATGGAATAGAATTATTATTCAAAAAACTTTAAAAAGCAGGGGAAGCCCTCTGCCATTTACATTAAATGATGGCAATTGAACCGTTATTCAAAAGCAAGAAGATGAAACAATAAAGTGATTGATTCAGTGTGTCTTTTGAGCTATGAGATGGTGAGTTCGTTAATGAGAGTGATGGGAGAAAGAACAGAATTTTCTTACCAACCATTTTAGAGTTTTTAATTTTTAGAAAGTCTTGCAATGTAACAATTTTGCAATAGTCAGATTTCATTTAATGGTGGCTCTGGGAAAAAGTCCCCTCAAACAGTTATATACACTCCTTATCATCATAAGATTTCAACATATGGTTTAATTTTTCAATATCTAACCAAAGGATGAAACAAGAGATGGGCTCAGCAGGGAGAATAAATGTGAATGCTTTGGTTTCAAGGTGTTCAAATGAAGATACCTCAGAAGAAAACTTCAGTCTCTGAGTAGCTTGTGCTCCTTGTCTCTGTGGATCGCCCAAGAATTTATATTTCTTCATTTTATCAACTTTAGTAAAAAAATGCAATTCATACCTTCCCAATCCAGTATTTAAATAGACAAGAAGATAGAAAGACAGATAGATAAGTAGGTACACATATCTTGTGTTTATGCTCTTGTACATCCAACCATGGTTCAAATTTTATTTATCAGCTGTAAGTAGAAGTAATTCCTCTTTTAGTGGCTACAGTATGCAATCTATCTAAGAAATTCTGTTCATCTTTGTAATTACTCTTTTTGCTGGTATGTCATACAGTCAAGATATATTTAACATCCTTACTATAAATAGTCCTATGGGGATGAAGATGTATCTTCTAAATTAGTAGAGTTTCAAGCACTCATGAAGTTACAAAAACATGTCTCCAGTTTATTTTTTCAACTTGTTTCATGAATCACTGTGATTTTTTTTTCTGTACTATAGTGGGAAAAAATAGCAGAGAACAAAGAATCAAAGTTATAGTCAGATTAATAAAGTGACACAATGTAACATTTTGCCTGTGACTAAAGGTAGGTCAGATTTACTTGCTGTTTACTTAGTCAGTTTCATTTCTCAGGTCACAGTAAGATGATACCAGAAACCTTTAAAACTGCTCTCCAAAGCACTTCCTGCTATCCAGCAAAAGGACCAATCTTTCATCAAAACAGACCTACAGCACTTTGTTTACATAACCAACCACAGGGACTCTAACAATAGCCTTTGACAAAGACACATTGCTATGTAGGTTTAATGCATTTGGTTTCCTTATCAAAAAGTAACTCTTTTTATAGATGCAAGGACTGTATGTGCAGATTAAAAAGATTTTGTGCTGTGGAATAATTTGGGCCAGGTTTTAACTTTTCTTAAAACAGTTCTAATCTGGTGGGAACTTCCTCTAAGTTGTAAATAGTCTTTGAAAATAGTTAGCATTCTTTGGCAAAGAAACAAAAATAGAATAGCTTGGGCCAGGTTTTCAAAGCACATGTACATTTTTGTATGCCATCTCTGTTTAAGAACTTCAAATACATGATTTTGAGGACTCACCACAAAACCAAGGAGAGGAGTGGATGCTTGCCTCATGTTTTTAGGATTAGCATGTAGGAAAGTTATATTTCCTATTAGTTTTGTCAAGGATAAAACCGTTGAGAAGTATGACACTCGACATCTGAGGTTTTTACTTGCTGTTTGTTGGAATACAGCAGTATAGCAGAGTACCACCACTGATAATTGTCTCAGATGTATAATTTAAACCCACCCAAACCGGAAAATTTGCTACTTTCTACTAAAATTTAAGCTACTTTGATCCCATAAACTCAAAACGTTACTCACACGATTTTTCAAACTGCAGTGATGGTGACTTTTATGTCTAACATGGGAAGCCTGGACTGTTTATTTGATTGCACTTAATTCAGAAAATAAAGTAGTCATTAATTCATTCAAGCCAATAAACAGCTAATTTTACTAACTGGAAACATAAGTCAGATTTAAGAAAGTCTTTCATATCAAAAAAAATTAAAATAAACTGAACAAAGTGAAACATTTGTGTTTATGCTCAAAATATTGAATAATAGTAGAAACCACCACCAAGCCGAATTATGGACTGGAGTTTGTACAAGAGATCCTTCTAAAACCATTTATAAATGGTTACAGAACTCTTGGAAAAATACATATTCATAGACCTACTTTGATGCTAGACTCTTTTCTAATCTGACTAAAATGACAAGAAAATTTCTACCACTGATGAATTAATTTCTCTTAATGAGTCTCCAAGGCCCACATTAAAACAGCAAGTCATAAAATAAATGCAACATCTTTCCTTTCTCAGTGAAGGATTTTCAAGATCTTTCATGATGTAGGAAGTAAAGCAAGTACCTAGATTAGGGCAGGAATACTGCAGGCTATGCATCATGCGTCTCAGTTACGGGTGAACATTTTATCCAACTATGCTGCTCTTTTTTGAATTTCAATAATAAGCAAAATCTGAAGCAGGAATGAAAGGTGTCCATCAGTTTACAACAAAACTCTTGAAGAACCTAAGTGACTTATATTAGCTAATTATCTAAACTTTCTCAGATGTGAGGTTCAGTGGCAATAAGCCAATGTAGCTCTGATGAAACCAGCAGAGCGATGCTGATTTATGCTGGTGGAACTCAAACTCCACTGGGGGGTTTGAATGTGGAGAGAATGAATTTATATAATATATAGTCAAACCAGACTTGCAAAGCCCACTCTTTTTATAGTGCTGTTTCCATAATTTCCAATTTCTTTTGAGATGTGTGATTCAACCAGGAAAATTAATTTTATAGTCAATGTTGGCATAAACAGCTGACAAGTCTATTTAAAAAGTTTCATTTGATAAAATGGTGTTAGTAAACTTGATATTAAAGGACCACATAAAAAGTTGTGGTTTGAGAGGCTTTGTGATCCTTTCCCTGATAAAATCAACTTTGTTTTAACAAGTAAGAGTTGAGAGAGTGTTAATGGGACCTAAGCACATCTTGGAAAGAAGTAATTCACACTGGCATTTCCCTGTGTGCCATTTGAGGTTGGATCAGCTCACACTGCAAGCTATGAAGTCACAGCCACTCTGGGCACTCAGATCCCTTTATCTTCGCTATGTGATGACTCTGCCAGTTATGTTGCTCTGGGCAGAGGCCCAAAGCCTGTAGTTCCCTCTCTATGATCATGTGTTCCTACTAACAGGTTGGAAAAAGATGCATGTAAGTGCTAACCATGTTGCAGATGGTAGTTGAATCGGAATAAACTGAGATCACTGTACATGAGCTGAAACACATAATCACCAAAGAGGAAAAAAAGGCATAATTCAGAAGGAAAATAAATACTTTACAACAGAAATATGTAAAAAAACTCCATTTGCTTTTTGATTTGTGGGAAAGCTTGAGCAGGGGCTATTTCAGTTTTGGCAGAATGGATCCTGCTTGACGAAATCATCAGAGAGCACAGAAGAATTTTCATGACCTCCCACTCAACAAGAGGCCCCATAGCCACAGAAATCTATAGTTTGCTTTGCAATGGAACATTGCACAAAGCACTGCATGGTGCAAAAAAATCATCCTTCTGGAGAGAGGAAAACATTTCGTAATGGTCTGTCTGCAACATTTGGTTAACCCTTCTTCTCTGAAGAATGAAATGTAGGAACCTGATATTCTAAATTTAGAAAAAAAATATTTAAAAGGGTTTTTTTAAAGAGAAGTTGTATTTTACTTCTAGGTTTATGTGCTCATAACTCCATTTTGAAAATTCCTCAGTCATTGCTGTTGAACACCCAGCTAATAAATAAGAAGCATATCAAAAATAGGGAGGAATTTAACTTACAAATCATAGTGCTTTGGGCTTTAACCTTCAAGAAAAATTATATCCACCACAAGAAGACATTTACTTAGTTATTGACTCTTCTGTGTTTTCAAATCATGGTTCAAACCTTTCAAAACCCCTTGGAAAGACAAACTCAAGAATAGATCAAATTTAAAGGAAAAAAGTGTGAGGCCGGTATGAATCTGACTGAAGCTGCTTTGTTTGCTTCAAGGTTGTTTTTCTGTGTCTATACTCTGCCTGTGAAGGATAGAGGAATAGTTGTGTCTCTGACAAGCTCATTCATATTTTTTAATTAAATTCTAACATTGTTGCTTACCTAACTCTTTTTCTTTTTACTTTTATGGGGATATATGTACCAAAATATTGAGAAACTTCCATGTCAATGCATATACTGATTTCCACTGAAAAGCATTTATGTGTTTGTTTCAGTCTCTATGAATCAGTGGGTGGTCTATCAGGCTGTGTCTTATTCCTTTTTCTCTCTTCAGACAAAAGGGTTTTAGGATTCATTGTAAGGTTCTACACCTAAATTTGGACAATAAACACTGCACTAATGTGTTGGTTACAATTGGTACACAGTAGTCTACACAATTTTTGTCAGCTTAGTAGACAGAGGTTAAGAACACCTGTATGCAGTGGCCACTTACTTAGAACATGTTTTTAGTTCTCTTCTGCACCTATCTGAAGTATCTTCAAGTACAACTGAAAGTTTATACAACCTATATGGAAGTATATAACTGTATAAAGACATTTACTTTATAAACAGAGGTACTGAGGCAGGTAGGGTGAGATTTTTCAGTGTGAGGCCACTTCATTTCAAACTTTAGACCCTGGGGCCTTGCTGTTCACAGGTTCACCCAAGGAAAGCTTTCATTAACTTATAGAGCCTTTGTCTTCAGTACCTTTAAGCATCTGTCCTCTTAGTTGCTCCTAGAAACCAAAGCATTCAAAATAAGTACATAATCCAGCATTTATTTGTCAAACATGAGCTGTAGGTCTTTGCACATTAAGTTATAAGCAACATATATTACCGTCAACTACATCAGCCTCTTATAGCACTAACATAAATTTTAATCAATGTCCATCATCCTCACACCTGAATGGTTCCTTTCCAAATCCTCCAGCTGACCCTCTGCCCCTTCAAATTTCTTCATAAACTGATGCAAAATTGTGTTCAGTTTACAGCAAGATCTTTTTCCTAATGGTAGTATTAATCCACTCTCTGAATACAAGAAGATTCTTAAAGGTTTTTTCCTTTCTAGAAAAAGATAACTTTTAGGCAGACAGCCAGGATCCTAGCTCAGGTCTCCCTCTCATGCCCCTTTTTCACATGAAAAAGCAAGTAGCTCTTGCCTTGCCTGCATCTGTTGCTGACTGCCAGAATATTTCCTGGAGGCCAGGGGCATCTGAGCACGCTGACTTGGAACTGGATTGACTTCAGCCAGCTTGGAGAGGAGGGAGCCACAAAAGCTTTAAAGCTCTCACTTCCTTTTCCATTTTCAAGTCCTTTGCCAAGGGCAGCTCATTCAGTCTGGGGAATCTAGCCACAGGAATCTGAAATCTATTTAAAAATGTACATTCCTGAAAGGATAGTGATCCAAATCTGATTTTAACTCAAGAAAAATTTGAAGTTTGACTCAAACAGGGTCCAAAACCATAGAGTTTTAGATTCCATAAACAAACCGAGCATTACTAGCTGCTATGATGGGGTGAACAAAGTGTTTTGTTTGAGAGTGCAAATGTATTAATTCTGCTGCTTTTGATTCAAAAAGAGTTTTCAGGTATTTGCTGTTCCTGGAATTAATCTTCTTTGGGTTTGTTTAGAGGCCATACTGAGAACTTTAGGAAAAAATTCTCACATCTACAGCCTTCCTTTCTAGTCTCTGGGGCACTAGTCTCTTTTCCCTTTTTTCAAGTGGGAAAAGATCAGGAAAGTTTGTTCCACTAAGAGGAAGCTATCTCAACTCATAAGCTTGGGCTGATAACCCTAAAACACCAAACTTGTACCTAAAGTGTTCAAGTGCCCACAGTTTTAATTCTAGCCAAACAGTTGTAAAGTTTTCTGAGCTACTTTGATAACTAATTTTTATCATATGATTATATAAACAAAATTTTAAACCCTACAAAGTTTAAAACTTTTCTGCAGTTAAATTGTTTGAATAATACAACAGGACAAACTCTTAGCCTCTAGAATTATGTGTGTGATGAGTCTCAATGCGATTAATCCTGAGAAATACAAGATTATATTTTGTTATGTTTATTAGTCCTGTTTATATTGCTTAGCAATTTGAAGTACGCAAAATATTGATTATTCTTCATATATGTCTTTCCGGATTAAAAGAAGATAATTATATTGTTAAATTAACTTACCTTTTTGGTTTTAATCATTCCTAAAATCCTATTTTTTTCCCTCAAATCATTTTCATTTCAATGAAAGCAAATATTAAATCAGAAAATTCACTTCAGTTTATAAATAAATGTAATGTCACTTCCCTGTCAGAACCAATACCAAAATAACTGTGTGCACATTGCTTCATTTCAGTGCTTCACTTTGAAAAAAACCCCAATAAATCTGTTCTCAAAAATTAAGTAACATGATCTTTCCCGACTGAATTTCATCAGTTCTCAGAGAGTTACAGAGACAAAGAAATGCTGAGGCTGGTGGAATTCAAACACACTGGGTAATGTAACAAAGCAAAGAGCAGTAAAACAGTAATGACTGGCAGCAGAACTAGCACAGTAGCATTAGCACAGATTTTTACATAGAAAGGGAACATAAAGCCAATCTTCTGCAACTGACAAACTAACACCAATTGCTTGTGGGATTTTAGGTAATTATGGAGATTTTTACAAGTCCAAATATATTTCCGGTGCAAGATATCTGGGGAAAGCTTCTTGAAATTTACATCATCAGGGTTTTTTGATGAGCCAGCTGGCTACAGATTTCTTTCTCTTATGAGAGTAAGCCCATAAAGTAACCACACTTAGATGAAAAACTTCCTGTAAGGTTATTTAAGGGAAAAGGTTACAAAATTGTAAAAGGCTATGGCTTGCTTGTCTTTCATTTTCATCTCCTTAGTTTCTCTAATCAGTCTTTCTCTTCATATTAAAATGACCTCACTAGGTCACTGCATAAATTTGGCTGTACTGGATTAGAAAAGTCTTTCAGAGTGATTGGCTTCAGTGGTCGTTACCTTCGAAGTTTGAACTCCTCGCTCAACAGCCCCACCAACCTAATGTCACCATGCACAAGAAGAGTGCTGCAGAAACTGGACCTACCTCATTGTTGTCCTACATCCTATTTTTCACCTGCCTAGAAAGCCCCTAATTCTTCTTCCTCAGTTTCATAGACAAAAAGAAATTCTGGGCTATAAGACGCCCAGATAATAACTTAATATGCAAAGTGGTTTCTTCAATGGCTATAGTAGATCAAGCAGAAGAGAGATGTTGCTTTGGCATACAACAGTTTTATAGAACAAATTAAAATGCACAGGCTAAGATAAAAAAATCTCCAAGATCTAAAGGTAGTTTGAAACCACTGCACATAATGAAAAGCTCTTATATAGTCAGGTCTTGAATGCAGTAAGGATTCCTTCAGTGTCTTTAGCACTCTAAATTTCTTGAGCTATTTTACACAAATTCAGGAAATTTGTTTGAATCCCAGTGTGAGCAGTGCACTTGCTGTAAATACTAAAATAGAATAAGCCATTTCTGAATTGTTCAAAGTTCATCAGCACAGAAATACCAGCTGAACAATACTGTAGAGCCTCTCTTACATTCTTCCCAAAGTAAAATGAAGAACACAAAGCCAAACAGGATTACCATCAGTCCTCTCTACTGCAATCAATCAACCACTCAAAAGCAAGTACCATTTCCAATGGATATTTCATAGAAGTAAATTAGTTTTAAAGAGAAACATGACTTGCAACATTGCCAAGTTAATGCACTGTTCCAGGACACAGCCATGTGCTGTAGGGTCTCACGTAAAACAGGAAATATTTGGCTACAGTTTCAGCCTTCGGCCATGATCCAGAAATCTGATCCATGTGTGTACACTACTCAGGCTGGAATTTCTGCACCAGTTGGATTCAATTGCATCAGACTTCTGCACCCTTTAAGAGAAGACATGGGAGCAGGTGGTGGAATGTGGGTGGGGGAATGAGGGAGGAAAGGTACTTTTGAAGAGTGATGAGCATTGAGGAGATTGCACAGCAGATGGGTTGAAATGCTTCAATAAAGGTTAAGAGTTCTGTAAAGGGGTTCTTTCACTTTCTCACCATACCCTGAGCCACGATCCCCTCCAATTTCTCGAGTTCTCTGAGATATGAAATCCCACCTCAGACTTCTTATGCCCTGTAGTCCCCACTCTCCATCCCTTAAGCGATCGCTACTTTCCTTACTTTATTTTTTTAATTTTATACAGTAATGGGCTGTTCTAGACCTTGACTTATTTCTATCCTCACTGAAAATTTCTTACCCTCACATGAGCAGCAATGAAAGAAGGGCTATACAAACAGAAAATGGAGACCATTTCTCCAGGTACTGGTTAATCCAAAAGTCTCAGGTGCCGGAGCCTGTTTTCAATTACTCCAATAGAAGTATCAGCTACTTTCTAGCTCTGTTAGCAATACAATTTGTCATTATAGTCAAAAAAACCCAGTCCCCACAGGTATGCCCACTCTCTTAGGATGTTACCACTGTAAAGATTCAGTTCTAAATACCAGAAAGAGAAGAAAACCAATACTCATAAATTTCCCCTTCATGTTCGTGTTATTCTGCATCTGTCTTGCATGGTCTAGGAAACACTGACTTGTAGTGCATATTGTTTAGAGGACTCCAAGGTTTTGAGCCTCTCTCTGATGTACTTTGCAGAAGACAATTATATGAACTTGTATAAGACAACTGATTCACAAGTGTAAAGGTTCTTTACGTCCACCTTTGATAAAACTGCAATAGTGTAGCAGAAATTAATGAATCCAAAAAAAGTCAAATGGTTACCCCAAATGCTTCTCTTCAATAAATTAAAAACGTGAAAACACAGATAAAAGCTAACACCAAGTGACCAATTCATAAAACCCCAGAACAACTATAAGAATACAGGGAAAAAAGCCCACCGTGTTTTCCATCAATATTTTAAAAATTCCGTTAATACATGTTGCAAAGCTTGCCCATAATTCGGCTAAAGGAGATGGTTTTTGGTATTCATCTCTGCTCTATTTGGGACTCATAAAGCATTCCTGTGCCTAAGTTCTAGATCCAAGTTCCTCAGTGACCCAACCTAACAGTACCTCAGACTCATAATACACAGGATGTATTTCACTTTGCACAAAAACCCCTACCCACTTATTCAAAAAGCAGAAGCAGAAAGGAGACATTTTTTACAACGTAGTGTAGGGAACAGCTAGAGAATTTGGCCAGAAAACAAAAATCTCAGTGCTTGTTTAGCCTGAGGAGGCTCAAATTGTAGTTTTGATCTTCTGAAAGTGCCTAAACTCTTAGGCTACATATGTTTAGCAGATACAGAGTATTCTGCGGCCTTCCTCTTGAAGCTGAGTTGATATAAAAAAAGGAACACTGAATTTTGGGGTCAAAAGCAGAAAAAGAAAGGTAGCCAAACTAGCCAAATGGATTGATTGCTCCCACCTGTTTAAGACACAGGGTACTAAGAAAGCCAAGTCAGCTAACCCAACTTAGACTAGAAAGTACGCATAGATAAAAAGATGGATAAGGAGTTATGTTTGAGGAGGATGTCTGTGGAGTGTCCTTTTTTCACTGTCCAGGGAGTTTAACTGACCTATGGCAGTTCTTCTGGTTCTTTTGATATTGGGGAAGTTGAACGTAGTCACATGAAGTTAACCCTCTGTTACTGAACAGATGATATTTTCCCTGAATTCTGTCCCAAAATAACTTTTTGAAAGGGTATCTATGTTTGCTATTTGTTTTGTTAATGTACTTTCAGAGCTCTGGATTTTCACTTTCTCATGGTGCCATACAAGTGCCATTGTGAGGAACTGCCAAGAAAACAGTAATAAGATAATCTGTCTAACAAAGCCAGGCATTTCTTTGCTCAGCTTCAATGAAGAAACAACTTGCCACACTAGCAGCTGAACCATGTTGTGTCAACAAGATGGAATGTAAGTTACTTCATGCTGCAATGTACATTAGAACAGAAATCAAGGCATGATTACTGTGTGGGTTTGTTCAGGCATAAGAACAGCAGTTTGAGAGTGTGCCATGATGGAAAACATCTGGCCCATTTGGGTCTTCACTTGCACAGCCAACCTGGATATGTCTATGGACAATAAGCCAGCTGGACATTCCTTTCATAATCACCAGCTTAATATCTGCTGATATTCATTTAGGAAACCAGTTAAATCTGAGAAGCTATCCTCAAGAAATTTCACTGTCTTTTTCCGAATCTAACAAATCTAACAAATCTAACAAATCAAAAAACTAAGCTCTTGCTGTCAGACATGAAACATGCCATGGTGATGCCTCGGGCACAGGGTTTTTCTAAGTCAGAAGGAAGAGGATATTCTGCAAGAAAAGGAAGAGAGGAGTTTGTACAGGTTTTGATTCATTTTCCCTCCAATACTGCCACATAATTTATAGGATAACCACAGGCAAGAAATTTTGATAGGTTTTTTGACTGAAGGAGACAGTCCCACGCAGGAATAAAAACATAAGAACAAAGTCTGTAGCAAAGAGCAAAACTAATTTTGAAGCAAAGATGAAGTCTCCCAATCTTAGACTCAGAACAGAGAAGGAGAACCTAATAGCTGGGCACTTGGCTATTTGTTTTCTTTATTTTCTTTTAAACTTTAGTTAACCATTCTTCAAAATATTCTCTTTCTCTTCTTGAGTGACAAATCAAAATGTTTAACAAAAAAAAAAAGATAGATGAGAAGTGAACACATATAAATTCTTCTGCAATATTTAGCAACTTTATGAGACTACAATCAGATTCCTGACTCTCTGTAGCTGTGTTTCTCATTGCAGTGCAGATTTCTACTGCATTTACTACTTATTACATCAAATTATTTCTTGAAAAAGAAATCTAATAAAGCTCTGATCATTTGCCCATGCTGTTATTTACAGTTACAAGGTTTCTCTATTAGTAAAACTTAGTGCACATATTTTACACATGTTTTGAATACTGTGTTTGGTCTGACATGACTTTTAAAAATACAAAGCAGGGGTAAAAATAACTAGTGATACTGTCACATCTGAGATCCATGAACTGAAGCACCCTCATCAGAGGGAGCTAAGAGAGGAGACAATCATTTATCCAACTGCAATGAAATAAAGCAGATGTGTTTTCAGTCAGTAATGTTGTAACTTAATGTAACTTTTGGCATGACATCTGAAGTGCCAGTGTGCTGTGTTCTGCTTCACAGCCACCCTCACACCACTAGATACCAAAGTGGGTTCTGAGAGAATTTTCATCCTTTATTTTGCTGTCTGCTTTCCTTCCCTCATCATCATACCTCCTCTCTCTCTTCTCCAAAAGGAAGTCTTAGAATGAAAAGATAAACAAATCGTTACACTAACCACTACATTACAAAAATAAAGAAGCACTAAGAAGGATTTTGTAACAAAAATTTGTAATGATATGAAGAGAAGGCAAGATCATTCTGTTTCACTTTCTTCATGGAAAAAGTGGGAATTAGTAACAACAGTAATGAAGAAGAAGAAAAAGAAGAAGCCATTTTCAGCATACGTATTCCAGTTCCACAAGAATTCTTTCTAGAATTCCTACCAGCTGATAACACCAGTAGTTGCCTTACCAATTACACTGGTGACAACACATGATGACTTAAAAGGAAGGTTCATAAAATAGGTATATCCTCCTGTTAAATAAGCTCAATTTTTCTGAAATAATTCTCAGAATCTTCTGGTAAAGTTTCAGTCTTGTTTAAAAAAAACAACCAGCCAAGGAAAAACTTGCAAATACACTTTCAGTGGTTATAAGATTGAAGTTTTACTTCCAGGGATCTGAGCCCTTAGGAAACACAAGAGAGTGTTTTTAACTAAACTTGATGCACATGATTTCTTTAGAGTGAAGAGAAAGAGGTTCTTCCACTGGGCAATTCAAGCACTTAAATGAAGTACTTGCCATAGATCCGCACTGAAAGAAAGCTATTTCTCCATTAATTATACAGGAAGCATTAATTACATAACCAGCTAATCAAGCTGGGTGAAATTAGGACCTTTAATTCAGTAAGGTGAACATTCTGTCATGTTTTCTGCAAGCTGCTGGTGCTTATGCTTTCAATGTGTCTTAACCACTTTTTTGAAATGTATTTAAACTTTTATGTAATTCAACATTACTGAAACCTTATCACTAAGGTTTTCTATACATGAAACATCTTTATATGACAAAGGTTTCGCTGGAAATATTTTAGAAGAATTAACTCCTCGTGAATTTTGCAAGAGAGGTCTCCTTTATAGGCACAGATAGTTAAATGTAATTTGTACAGGTCACTAAGACATCGAAATGCATTAATATTCCTCCAAAGCAAAACATTTTCTGCCTTCCTATCTTCAGAATCTGCTGTGTACTTTAGTGTTTTGCAGCTATTTCTTAGAAATGGTAAAAGATTATTGTTAAAGAGGTGCAGCAGATTATTTGGATGAAAATAAGTTACTAGGTTCCATTTCTTTACTTCCAAGGTGTGCCAATAGTAACAAAAAAGGGAGCAATATATTGCCTTACTGGAAAGAACAAAAATACATGCAAAATTCAAGACACCACAAATTCAAGCCCTTATGCCACATAGGTCCTGATCATTATCTCACTGAAAGCAGTGGAACTTCTACTACTGATTTAACCAAAACCAGGTTTCAGACCTAAATGATAAAGTGTCTTAAATGTAATTATTTTCTACTCCATGATAATTATGAATAACTATAAAATACCCTAGAAATCTGAGGGAAAGTAGCCAAAATCTAGTATTAGGTCCTTTCTTGAGCAATATGTTATGTCTATTGATTGCAGAGGCACAACCAGAGGAAGTCAGAATTGAGCAACATATGGGGAAAAGAAGATGCAGGTACAGTTTCTAATTCATTATAAGCAATGCTCTGCTGCATGGTGCTTACACCAGTTATTGGAGAGTGAAAGAAGTTAAAAAGAGTAGGCTTGTGTAATTCGAAAATAAATAACACTATAGAAATAACTAGGATACTTGGGAGCTTGGCACTGAACCAAAAAATGCTTATACTAAATGACCAACTGAATGCCACATTATCACCAAGAGAACTGTCTGGTGCACTCACACTTCATATATAAGCTTTGGCAACGCCTTCATATTTTTTAAGTTCCTGGCCAAAGCTTACGATGACAATATTTAACGTATGGTTAGAGGTTAATCAGTGTAACAATATTTACAGGAGTCTACATAAAGCTTAAAATTGTAGAACTGGCAAGGATGGATTGCTGACTTACCATAATTGATCATGGAACTTAGTGCTCTGGAGAGATTTAGCCAGTGCTCTCTCACGAGAAGTCCTTTGAGTTTAGCAGTAGATGAAAACAAGATTGTTACCCATCAAACTATATAGGTTCCAGCTGTTGGAAATGCCACCTCAGAGGCTGGAACCCTGAAGTGGAGAGAAAAAGTATTCCAAAAAAATGGCTCCAAAATGATGGAATTTTCATTCTGCTCTTGAGCTGGGACTGGGAGATTAGGCAGGGGAGTAAGCAAAATCCAAGCTAAATCCCTGCAGAGAGCAGGGCTCTCTGTGAGAGTGACCATGAAGAAGAGCTGTTTAAAGGGATGCTCTTTAGTTAAGGACCAAGATGAAGATATACTACAAGAGGAAAATCAGGGAAGCTTAAAATGTGGTGAGAAAAAATGAAGAGGATTCATTTGGCTTGAGGAGTCCTGTTTCTGAAGACAGAAGAGAGTCTCTGCTGAGACTTTCTGAGAGCAGACAACAGGGCAAGTTCTTTAGTTATGTCTGCTGTTCACTTGCCTTCTTAATTCAGGAAAGACTGGAATTTCACTGTTTGCTTGAAAACCCAAGTAGATAAAGGTATATGCCTCCCCAGCAATACGAATGCAACCTCAGGGTTTGGCCTAATTGTCTGGATTAACTTGGTAAAAGTCTGGAAAGTCCTGCTCTTCCTAAATCAGACGAAAAAAGGTACACAGATACAGGTAGTGTTTTTTATTATTTTTCTTCATCACCTTCTCAGAACCTTATCTAAATGATGGCAACAAAGACCTACTAGAGAATATGTTATGAAGACACTTTAATATCAAAGCATCCAATTTATTTTCAAATACACTATAAACGATTGAACATTCTAATTCTGTCTAATAGTTTGAGATACACAGATATGTAAAAAAAAAATTTAAAATATTTCTTACATAGAAGTGACCGAAAAACAAACATATTTTATTCAAAATGTTTTACCTTTCACAAAGCATACTCACATTTTCATTTGTTTTTCTTTTTTTATGAACTCTTATTGTAGGATGCTGATAAATTGTGAAAAAGGAAGAATCTTAATAAGTAAATATTTGCTATATCAGATATACTTATTCCAAATTAATTGGTTTTATCTTAGACATAATTTTTTTCAGTCAAAATCAGTCATGTCTAATGGGTCTTCTGGGAATTCTGGAGAATTACTTTACTTCTTCAGATGTTTTCAAGCTATATGTTCCCCTGTATGAGGGAATATATATTAATCTTCACTCACATCCTGTTTAATAAAACAATGTGTGAGTAAGAGTAATGACTACGTTCTCTGCTCACATCACTGATTCATACAGAGAAGTTGCTCTACTGGGTTCTTTCTGTTTTTCTAAAATTATTGAATGCTATCAGCGAACAGCAGGCAGCAAGACTTGGAGCTTCTAGGTCTAGCGCAAAACTCCATAAAATTGATTAAATCATCCAGCAGCTTTAATGAGATTTGGGTCAATCCTTAGAAACTCTATTTGCCTTCAACAGTAATTTCCTTATACTGGCTGCAGTTTTAAATCATACCTCAAACCTCAAAACCTCAACTCGAGGGACCACCATTTACTTAGGCAGTACATTTTTCTCGGACTATGTTTAGAAGAGCAAATACTGTGGTCAAACAGTGAAGAGTCAAATAGTTGGGACTGAGGAGATATGAAGTTTCCATTACGTATTTTCCTTATTTTCCTTTTTTATTTTTCAGGGTTTTTTTCCTTTGGACTGTCTGTAGTGGAGACCCCTTAACTGAATGTCCTTGTACAGCTGGAGTGTATTAGATGTGTTCCTATAGTGCACCTTGCAGTTTAGTTTCACTCCAGAGGAATTCATTAGCATTTCTTGTACTAAGTAAAATGTTACAGAGAGAAAAATCAACTTCCTGTTACCACACAAACTCACTCTAATTGTCAAAGCAGGAGGAACACTCCCTTTTGCTCCAGTAAATACCTTGAATAGTAACATATAGAGATAATACAAATTTCCCACTATTATACTTTGGGAACATCCTGTTTAGCCAAACTCAGAGCTCTGAAAGACAGGAGGTATAGAGCTAAGGAAAAAACAAAAAACAACTGAACTGTTAATTACTGCCCTGCTTATATATTGGAAAAACTAGTGTGTGTTAAAGCCACAAATATGGTATCCTCTTTGTAAAGGCAAAGGGACTGTAAAATTTCAGACGTACAAGGTGCACTGCATATGCAGCACCATTGTGGTGCTGTAGCCCATGTAGTGAGACCAGCTGTGTTTGGATGGGGTGTCTCAGCTAAGAACAAATATGATGATAGCTTATCCTAGGTTGATTTAAGTATCCAATTCTAAGAAGTAAGAACTAAGATTGATATATTCAAAATACATTGTTAAAAAATGTGAGTTTTGCTGAACTCTGTAGTTCTGAGAGGTGCGGGAATCTTGCAGGCAACCTCAATTCTTATTAAGCTGTTATTTGATTTCCAGTGTCAAAGCCAGAAATGTTCTTGGTGACATCAGCATCCAGTTCCACATTTTTGTTGACCTACAGATGTGCAGCTAAACTCTGCAGCAGCTAGCAAGTGGTACAGGATGCTTTGCACTCCCTGTGTGCTTCTCATCCAAACTGTACACCCGGAGTACTGGAAAGCAGAATTTAACCAGATTTCGAAATATTTTGAGGACAGAGTCACTGAAGAGGAGGTGAAAGTAGAGAAAAGTTGAGGCTCGTGAACTGAAATTTTTATTCCATGGTATATAACATAACTGAAATACACAAGAGTACTTAGGATGTTCTCTTTTTTTCTCACCTTTATCATATTCGCTGCATTCCTCTGTCTCTGCAAGGAGACCCTCTTTATCCTCCAGTCTAAAACTGCTACTGCACTTCCTGAGCACACATGATAAGGGTTAGGTTGCTCATGCACTCAGTCTAACCTGTATCTTTAAAAGTAGATTTGTAGGTGGTCAAAGAATGTAAAATTCTGTTATCCTTTAACTGTCTGTGAAACATATATGTCATCAGATACCTTTTAAAATAAGGTAGAAAAATGCCAGCTGCCAGAATCCTAATGATTTTCTAAGGTATATGAAAAGTATGTATTTAAAACTACTTCCACATTTTACTCATAAATGTGGATGTGCTTCTTGAACTCACATTTTATTTGTTTCCAGTTTATATTGTATCCTTAGAAATGGTAAGATTAGAGATAAAATAAAGTTTTTTCATAATTTATGTGAATTGTTTAATTTAACTTTTTTTAGAATAAGTATTTCAATTTAATCACCATTTACTCTTACTATAGGACTTATTTAAATGCCATTTTTAACGCCATTAAAGAAAAATACTCTAAAGCACTCGATTGGGACTTGAGTTTTTTTCTTTGGGGGAAATAGCATAAGTTCTAAACTCTTACAAGTATTGCAATGGAAAAGAAACAAATATCATAATATAAATGCATACAAAAAATATAAATGTCATAGATGTCCCATCACAAGAAAGTGTAGAAAAATACTTTCGGTTAAACTAAATACTCTATTTTGATATTACTGTCTTAAAATTTTATCTAGTAGGCAAACCAATGCAAGACAGTGTTGGAATTGTTTTATGTTCTGAATTAGCTGGGATGAATTTAAATTCTTTAAAGTATTTTCTCTCTAAAGAAGCTAGATGTCCTTGAAAGTTTTCCCAAAGCATGCTACTTTTGATAAATCTGAATTTTCCATTTGAATATTACCAAAATATCCCACCTAACTCCAAATATTAATTTAACAATAATAAGCTTATGTTTAGACAACTTTCCACCCAAAAGTATTTTATGTTTTTCACTTGCCGAACTTGTGTATATTTCCATAATTTAATGGTATCTTTGAGCCTCCACTGAAGCCTTATTTGCATTTCATATCCCTAACGTCCATTCTGATTTCAATCTCTACTAATATTCTCTTTGAAGATCAGGGTTCCAGGCAGTAAAATTTCCCTTAATATTATCTGTTTCCAATATCTCTCTGAGAGAAGACATTTACTGAAATCTTATACCACTTGTCAAACCTGAACATTTCTGTGTTGATTATACTTCCAAATACTAATGCTAGCAAAATCAAAGATGCAATCATTATGTTTGAGAATGGCAAACACAGATCAGAAGGCTTTTCTGAGCATACAAAGCACATCAGTGTTATTTGGTGAAGGATATCAACTTTTGTATAAAGCAAAACTGCTGAATTTCATTATATTTATTATTTCATGATTATGTATTGACTGTGTTTTTTTCTGAATAGCTATGTGTTGAGGCTGACAGCTGGCCTGAAGGCTTCACAGATCTTAATTTGGACATGGTTAGCTTCTATTAGTGAGAAAAGCCCGAGAGAAGAAAAATAATCAGTCCTACCTGTGAAAATACAGTATCAACAGAAGTAAGGAATTCAAAAAATAGAAGGAGAAAACCAGCAACATACTTGCACTTGCTATTTTTCCGAATGCTTGAATGCTTGTGCTATAGGTAACCAATAGTATTACACTGTAGTTAAAGGATAGCCTGCAAATCCAATGTTGTAATTTAGTAGCCAACAAATTTGTAACACTAACGATAACATACAGAAGTCTAAAAATATGCTACTTTTCTGAAATATAATGTTTTATGCTCTTCTCTAGTGCAGCATCCGTTTGTGTCACGGCAGCCCCAACAGCGACAGCTATGTATATAAATTAATAAAAATTCAAGGTAATATCGTTATGACAGTTTTTGTTTATCGAGTAATTCCATTGCAGAGATAATGCTAAAAGATTATATTCTCAGGAAAAAAAGTACAAAAAACTATCATTTATACAGTTGAAAAGGTTTTGTAGACAAAAGCATTTTGCAGCTCAAAGGTCTGCATCCTTAATACATTTGAGGCATGCTATTAAAATCCATTCAATTTATCAGATTAATTTTGAATTGTGCATAATGATTAATGCTAGCATTTTTATTCTGTTTGAAAAATTTGAGTGCAGTAAGAGACATCAGCTATGCTAGTTGTGGTGTGATTTAAGCGTTACACATGGAAATTCATTCCTCCCATCATCACTTCCATGACTTCTTACTAAAGCTAGAAGATGAGACGAATCACATACTACCCCCATGGTATCTGTTTTTGCTTGCCTGACAGTTTACATCAGCTACACTTCAGTGCTTGTTAATATTCACCAAATACTTATCAGATAGTCAGAACCTCAGAACCTCAAAGAATTCAAGCTCTTAGTAAGATGTCGGGATCATCAAAGCTACTGCACTGCCCAGAGACAGAACAAACTATTCTTACATCATTTCTGACAGATCCTTGTCTAACTCCTAATAAAGGGGATTTCACTATACTGCCAAGCTTTCTCCTCCTGACCTTAATTATCTTTATTATTAAATTAAATTAAATAATTGAATGCTAACATATAATCTGAAGATCATTACTTCTTGTACTGCCCTTTACAAATGGTGGAATAGAGTCTCATTCTCCTTCACAGTAACTTTGTATTGGTTACACTGTTACCAGATCTCTTTTCTTTCTTTTCTCTGGACAAATAACTTCAGGTTTTTCTGGTTTGCCTTTTAGGTCACGTTTCTTGGACCTGACAACCTCATTGCTCTCCTCTAGACACTGACTGGTCACCATCTTTCTACAAGCATGATATCTACAGCTGGATACATGATTTCAGCTGCAGCTTTTCTGTTAATGCTTTCTGCACTAACTTCTTCAACTTCTGCTGAGCAAATCAGAAGAACTCTCCACATCTTGCAGGACAGTATTCTGTTTTCACATCCCAGCAAATCGTTCACCTTTTCCAAACCCAAATAATGATCTTGAATAACACTGGTAGCAATCCAAAATAACTCCTTAGTCCTTTTCAATACAACTGCTGCCTAAGTACCCCTTTCTCTGTGTTCTTGCAGTTTAGCAGTCTTACCTTGCATTTACCTTGCATTTCTTCCCATTGATTCACATGCAATTTGTTCTAACACAGCTCAAAATCTGTGAAGACCACTTTGCTCCTCAGATGGCTCTGATAAGTACTTGGAATTGCAAGGCCTTACACGGCCTATTTTTCACATCAGAACACTACTGACAATACTGAAGACTAATTCTGGATTTAATAGGTTTTGCAGCTACTTTGTGTTGATATGCTGCATAACAAGAAATCCTGTCATTGCTGTACAGAACACCTCGGGGTATCTACTTGCTCTAAGGCATAAGATGCAGAGCACTTCATGTGAGGCTTTTTGTCATGAAGTGGAAAATTCTCCACTGGTAATTTTGAACTCCATTTGTATCCTTCTTCCATTTGAAATACTTGAGTTACTACAGAAAAGGAATTGTACCTTCCCTGTAAGACCAATCCATTAATATAAAGTAGTTGGACAGATAATGTTGCAGGAATAGAAAATGCTAAACCTTCTGCTTCAGAAAGGAATTTAATAAACAGCTGTAAAAATTCCAATTACTTTTTGGCATAATTTGGGAAAAAAATAGTGTTTCTATTTATTGCTTAGTCCTCTAGAGACAGTGTTGCTTGCTGCCGTTCTGTTCCTGTTGCTGAATTCTGGTGAAATGTAACTTTTTTCCTCTTGAAGGCAAGTGTTACTACAAGATGCTATTCAATGAGCTGCAGTTACCCGCGCTGGTAGTCAAGTAGCAGGTTTGTCTACAGCCAGTTGTTTCACTGACACCTCAGAAATGCATAAGTAAAAATCATCTGTATGAAACACCCAAACAGGACAGAAACAAGGTTTTACAAAACAGTCGAAAAAGGGAAGCTCTGTGTTGGAAATCCCACAGTATCTAAATTCATTGCTTTCTGTGTTTATGAAGTTTCACTCAAGTTTTATGTTAATTTGCCAGCATCTCATTTAAATACAAGATATTTGTAAAATTTTGAGTTCACCTCAAATTTTACTGAGAAGTAAGCAGACAATATTTTATACATCTATCACAACTGGACAAGCTGTCAATTATTAAGTCATCACATGAGGTAAGAAAAAAATCCACAATCCCACTTGTAAGGAGATGAAAACAAAAGGTAACCAGTTACTGGGAGGCTTGATTATATGCTATAATGAGCCTGTCTACAAAACAAAAAAAAATTCCCCAAAGGCCAGGGACTCCCCACTTTTTCTGAATTTCTCTTGGGACCAATTAGATCCGGTGACTGTGCACTCAACCTGTTCTCATCCTGTTCTAGGTTCTGACCAGCTTAATTTTTCAGCAACATGACCAGGTGTGAAAACATGTCATCATCTAGGTGTAAATGGCAAAATTATATGTGTATGAAATTTACAGTGTCTGCTCTGGCATAAGGTGATCTTCTGCTTTGTTGGAAGCAGACCAAACGTGGACCCCATATCAAGCCTGGGACCATTTCTACCTGCTCCACAATGATTCCTGATCAACACTATCCACAACACCAGCCATGGAAACAGCTTAGATGACTGCATCATTATTACACATTCAGACTTTCTAGAAGCACTAAACTTGCCTACAGCTAATCATTAGAACTGCAAGATCCTAACACTGCTAGCTGTTTCTCCTTTTTATTTGTTTCACTGGCAAAATGTGTTAGCCTAGCTCCCTGACAGGCAGCTTCCTATTCCTGATTGGAGAAGGGGAATCCCACAGCGCTTGCTGGAAACATTAGCTTCCCTTCCCTCTCACCCTCATATTAACTGAATAGAAACAGGAGACCAAGCCTATGAGACACAACTTAAAGAATCAAAATTTAAAATCTAAATAGTTTAGACTCTGAAGACAAACTGAAAGGCATCCACAGAATAATATGACTCATGTCCTCATGCATGTGCCAAACCACTAATCTGCCTCTAGATTATATTCGTAGTTATACAGGGAAAAATACTTATCTCCTGCAGTGTTTCAATACAGTTATTTTTTCCCTACCCCATGTCACAGAAATAATGGGTGTAAAGCCACAAACAGAAGCTAATGGTAAAAAATCAGTCTTGTCAATATTTAATATTTAAACTTTAAAAACCACCACCTTGTGGCACACATTTAAATGCATGTGGTATTAAATCCCTCTGTCTCTTAACACCGTCATGTGTAGTGTTCCATGCCTGAAATTTATAAAAGATTTAAGACAGTTATGTGAGTGAGAATACTGTGATCATGTGATACTGATGTTTTCAATTCTTACCCTGTGAGCTAACAATAAAGGGGATTTTCTCTCTAATTAAGAAGCTGTTAAACACCCCCC